>JAKCPI010030229.1:0-87099 GCA_023213315.1 Euborellia annulipes | reverse complement strand
CTAAAAATAAAGATTGAAACATATAGCCTATGTTTTAATTTATCTAATTAATCAATAATATTAGAGGCAACGATTACCAATTTAAATTTAATACATGTTTATATATGATTATCACTTGCTCCTTTCTGGACACTCAGGGGGGGGGGATTTATCCTTGCCACCCCATCCCCTCAATTTCCAATGATTCTATCCAACATACGAGTAAATAAACTTCTGAATTGCTGACAAACAATTGATAGGAAAAACCTTTTAGCTCTTTTTCTTACATATACATGTATATTTTCAGAGAAAAATAGATCAAAGTGCCGAAAGAGCTCACTCTTATTACTTAAACAAAAAAAAAAAAACAAAAAAAAAATCTGAAATGAAACACATGTTTTTCTTTTATCCCATTTTAAACATAACGTTAATAGGCTTAATAATAATATTTAAAATACTTTTAAATGTTTAAATTTTTGTTAACTTTCTATGAGTAAAAATTAACAATGAAAAAATTTAAGTGATTTTAATTAAAATTTTTCTAGTAATACATAATAAAATTTTTTTCATTCCATGCTATTTTCATTTTAAGATAAGTTGTTTACAAAATACACAAGACACTCATATTGTCCTTTCAACCGTGTAATTAAGGATAAAATTCAGAAATTATCGATGCGATCGAGAAGGGATGCAAACTTGACGTTTGTTAATTTTAATATAAAACTTCTTTCTCCCGCCTCAAAACAATAGCTTAGCCAAGGATTCTTGTTTGTGTGGCTTTTTGAATTTTTGCTTTATTTGAAATTCTTATTTGTAAACATTTTTTTGTGTTCTTTTTTGGATGTTGAGATCCTCCTTCGTTCTTAATATGCAACTACAATGTTTATTCACTCATACAATACGTTTAATTAAATTTGAAGGTACAGTCGACTCTCGATAATTCGAATTTTTCGATAATAACTCATTAGCTGTAAATTTAGGTAAATCGAAAAAACTCAAAATTTTTTTCGTAACAAGAGGCGGAGAGAACGTTCGTTCTATAATTCGAACTAGGTCACTGATCCTCTTCGAAATTTCGAATTTTTCCTAATAATGTTTACTCCTCATTTTCCGGGTTCTTTCAATCTACCTTTACTTTATTTTATGGGAACCACTTATTTGGAAAGGATCTTCGAAACTAGTATACTTCCCTCGATGTGTCCAAGGCAGAAATCCGTCTCCCTTACTGTGTCCGAAAAAAAATTATCGCGGACTTGGAAATTATTGTAGTTTGAAAAAAAAAAGATATAGCCAAAACTTCAACGCTGACTGAAGATAAAAAGAAATTATTATTTAAAAATTTTTACTTGAGGCTATATACTGTATATATAAAATTTATGTAAGTTCATAAATATTTTCAAAAATATTATAAAAACTATCAATAATTCGAATTTTTTTCTTTCCTCTTGTTAATTCAAACTTCTTGACAATTCAAAACCTTGGTAATTCGAATTTTTCTTGTGGTCCCTTATAATATGTAAAATTTTACGAAATTTGGAAATTGTTTTTTGCATTTTATTTTTCTAAACATCTTTTCTCCTAATTATTAATAAAGACGAAATAAAGTTTGTATAATTATTTTAGATACGCATAGTAGCTTTATTTATCTTTAAGAGGCCGCAGGATATTATGACTGTTCAATGAAGAATAGAAATGGCTGTGGTGATGATTCCTCATTGAGCTCCTTAATCAATTATTTTGGACTGTTATATACACCGACCATTTTTTACTTTCTCTTATTTTTTTTTTTTTATTAAAATTAAACATTTTAAAACTCTAATAATAAAAATTAACATGTAAACTGGTTAAAAAATCTAGGACGAAAAAATATTTTAAAATAAAATCCAGAATATTTATCAGTTAAATTCATATGATATCGATTTTTGTCAATAAAATGGGCAATTGCTAAAAACCCTTCTGGCCTTCTAGCCAATAGCTAAATATTGTATATATATTTTTATATAAAATATAGAATAAATAAATTATTTATTATTGGAGCCAGGGAGAAAAGAGAGAAACTTTTTTTGCATGGATCTCTCCAGTTATTGCCATTTTATTGACAAAAAGCAATATTATACATATTTACTTGAAATATTTTTTATCTTAAAAAGTATTTTATGTTTCCTTTTTATTACATTAATATTAAAAATTAAATATATACTCAATTCGGATAAAAATTTTAATATTGCACTTTCCCTTAGACATTCCTATTTCATTAATTTTTATATAAAAGAAAAAATTTAATGAATAGCATTTTAAAAATAATTCACTTAACTTTATTTTTAAATATAATTACATTATGAAAAATAGCCTTCGTAAAAAATCCTCCATTGCAGTTTTTTTTTTTTAAAGAGATACTGTATATATTTATACGTATAATTAATTGCAACAAATTATTTTTATGCTATAAAGATTGAGATAGAAAACAAATTAAATTTTAAATCTTAAAATTGAATTACTAAAACCCTTTTTAATTTCACTGAGAGAGTAAAAAATAAAAAAGTCAAGTGTACTTTTTTAGTGTTAAAATTTATATTTACCTATATACAATGTTTAGATAATCTTGACCTTCTTCAACAAAGTAAGTTGTTTGCTCCATTCAAGTCTTTGTCAAATGCATAATCAGACGTCATGTTAGGATGGGATACTTTTTTTCTCAAAGAAATTCGATATCATTTCTGTTTACTTGAAAAAGATCACAAAATAGATAATTGAAATAATATATCTATGTAAATTTAATAGAAAAAATCTGCTGGGACTGGTCTCACAGCACTGTGCTTGTCACATCAGATTTTTTGTGTCGAGATATATTTAGTTTTCCAAAACACCTTAGTTAACTCGTATTTTATAATTAAAAATCTGAAATACTACATTAGTAAAGTGTGCTTCAAAAAATTTTGGCAAAATGAGAATATACATTTTAAAGAGAATCTAAAAAATAATGTAATTTTACTAAATATCGGTGGAGCGAATTTTTAGAAAATCGGAAAAAAAAACTGAAAAACTACATCAATAAAGTACTAGTACTTTTTGGCCGATTTTGATTAAAAAATTATTTTCACACCTCAGAGAGGTGCCTAACTTAAATATAAAACAAAATATCTCAAGAATGAAAAGAGCTAGGAGGTTTTATATTTAAGTTCGGCACCCCCTGAAGCCTGAAAATAAGCTTTTAAACAAAATCTGCTAAAAAGTACTAGTATTTTACTAAAGTATTTTTTTCGATTTAATCAAAATTCGCTATAATGATTTTGATTAAAATTCATAAATGAATATTTTTTAGATTCTCTTTAAAATGTTTATTCTCATTTTACCTTCAAAATTGTTTGAAGACCACTTTACTCTTGTACTTCATAGGAAAGATAGGAGAAATGATTTCCATGGTAACAAAATCCTTCTTCCCCATTATCATTAAGTAAGAAAATTTAATAAAACATCTTGAATGTTGACGTAATACTCCCATAGTTTTGGATGCCTATAAAACAAGGGGGATCTAGGGGGGGGGGCAATGGGTGCATGTGCCCCGAGCGGCAGATATCAGGGGGGCGGCAATTAAAGAAAGATTTACTAAAAAAAGGTAAAATGATATGAATTTTGTATAGAAAATATTAAGGAGGGGGCGGAAAATTAAATTCCCCCCCCCCACAAAAAAAAATCTCGTAGTTCCGGCCCTGCTATAAAACATAAACATGTATATTGTTTTAGTTGAATTAAATATCATTGGATTATTATTAATTTTTTACAGTTAAAATTTATTTAATCCATATTAGACATTGCGATAATTTTTTCTTTTGATCGCTTATATGTATTTAATCAATTAGCAATCATTTTTTATTTCATAAAGGAATGTTTTATTTTTCTTTTATTTTTTTGTCTTTTCTTAATCTTGTTTTCTTTTTTAGAAATAGGCTATACACTTCACTGATCCCAGGTATCCATTACTATGTGGGAAACAAACCACGTAATTCGATCTTGTCTTCCTTTTTTTTTACTCTCTTATATATGAAATTTATTTTTGTTATAAATATTGAAAAATTGATAGAGTCCTTTTTCTTAAGGACTTTATTTATATTTAGGTCATATTTCGTTAAGAAATGTAATGTTTACAAAGTAAATTTTATTAACTTTTTATTCTCAGTAAAAAGCTCAATTTAAGACAAGGGATGAAGTGCGTTAAATCCAAACTCACCTTAAAATAGCGTCAACCTCAATCGAAAACGAAAGTCAGTAACGAAAATAAAAGGACAAATTAATGAAACGACAACAATGCCGTTATATAAAGTGTAACGTTGCGATCTTTTTTTTTTTTTTTTAAAGTTGATTATAAATTAATTAATTCAAAGGATCCATGTTTGTTATTTACAAAAGGAAGTATCAAAGTGATGAACTTTCAACATCCCGTCTTCATTCAATTTAAAATTCATTAAAACGTGTTCTATAAAGTTAATATGTATTTTTGTTTTTTTTGGTTAAAATTCTTTTGAGTTCATCTTTAAAGGTAAAATAGTAATACCCGGTGTAATTATTAATGTATTTTAAGACATCTACGACAGAAAGGGAACAGTTGACCCTGGGCTTATTCAATATCCCTTCGAAAAAAAAAAAAAAACTGCCTGAGCATCCCTTAGGGGGATAGGGCTAGAATAGGAAATATCAAAGAGATACTCTTTATAAAAATGTGATTTTCGCATTGAAAACCTTAATTTGTCTGTCTGTTAGGCAACATCATTTTTCAAACACTTTCCCATGGGCTAGAATGTGAATTTTTTTTTTTATAATTTCGATGTAATTACAATTGAAATATTATTTTAAAACGAGACAAAAATCAGTAAACAAACGACTATATTTGAAGATCAATCTTGAAAATTCAAAATAACGTCTGATTTGAGAACAAATACCCATATATAAAATTCATCTATTCATTATTTTAAACAAATTTTATTTGAAAAATTTCCTTTTCTCTCTAAGAAAATAAGGAAATCATGGGCGTAGCCAGACTTCTTGTTACGGGGGCCAACCCCTCGTTAGGGTGAAAGAGGGGGGTTTGCAATTAATATATACATAGAGTATTAATTATTTATTTAAATAAAAAAAAATTAAATTAATGTAGTGAATTGGGGTGTTAAAAAAATTTCCAATGGGAAAAATATATATATTTTTTTTTAATTTTTAGGACCAGCCAGGGGGGCAACAGCCCCCCTGCCTCCCCTGGCTACGCCCATGAAGGAAATAATCTATATATTTCAATTGCAATTCATACTAATAATATTTATATTTTAATATGTTAAATAAAATAATTTGATCTACCTGTATTTATTTTTCTTTTCGTTAGTTGCCACTGGGTGATTTTTAAAATTTTCTCAGGGACTTGACATCTAAACAAAAAAAAAACAAAAAAAAAAAAAAAAATTTAATAATTCCAAATGGATAGTTTTATAATTTCTATTAGCAAAAAATAATGCTTTTCTTTAATTTTCTTTCGTTCGTTTTTATTTATATTAGAAAAAATTCTTGCTTACCCTTTTACCAATTTCTTCGTTTTCGACCTAGGAATCACTGTCTTATTATCAAATTCTCGAGGATTCACTATGAAACTTTGTAGGATTTACGTGCGGATTTTATAATAATTTTGAACAATTCGACGTTTTTTTTTAAGAATTTTTAATGGATTCTTCAACCCTTACTTTTTTATGTGCTTGGAAATTTCATTTTTTCTTCGATTTCAGTATCTTTGTCAGATTCATCATCTGTTATAATTTTCTCCAGTCATTTTTTTATGGTTGTCCCAAAATCGGGCTCACTTAGTCTGACAGTTTTTTTTTTTTTTTTTTTTTTTTTTAATATGCTCTCTAAGATTGTAAATTTATAATATTTCCAAATAAATACTGCTCGTTTTATAATTATTACCAACAAAAACTTTATTTTCTTTCACTCGTTTTGATTTACGTGTATATCAGATTGATTACAAATAAATTTAATAAATGATATTTAGTATTCTAAAAAGGCCTTCAAATCCAAGATGGAAATTAAATATATTAATTTATAAACAAGACGGCATTCAGAAAAGGGCGTGACTGAGTTTTACTTGTCACAGTATAGGGTGCAATAGGATTCCATAAATAAAAAAAAATTAAGTAAGTTTATACATTTATAAATGAATTTATAATTAATTACAAATTAATCCCACCTAAGCCTCCACCGAGCGGGCTTAAAATACGAGGCCTAGTATAACAATAGAATTTAAAAAATTGTTTAACTGCTTATTTCAAAGAGGATTATAATTAATGATGCGTTCTGTAAGATTATTTACTTAAATGTAAAATTTTTATTTTTTAATTTATAATTAAGACTGTTGAAAAAAAAACGGATTTGTAGTAGGTTTTATTGTTTATATATAAATATGTCCTTTTATTTTTGCTAAATAGTTGATAAAGCTTTGGGTCGGAATTAGCTGGGCATACACGGAGAGGTAGAACCTCGGTTTTGACCGTGCCGGTCCAAACGCACGGATTTATCTTTACGTTAGTGGGCGAGCACGCGCCACTTTTGACCGCCACGCATCAATCTAACAGATTGGACTGCGGTCCAAACTCACGATCCGATCTTTTCGTTAGTGGGCGAGCACGCGCCAGTTTTGACCGCTACGCATCAATCTAACAGATTGGACTGCGGTCCAAACTCACGGACTGATCTTTTCGTTAGTGAGCAAGCGACAGTTTTGACCGCCACGCATCAATCTAACAGATTGGACTGCGGTCGAACTCACGCTCTGATCTTTTCGTTAGTGGACAAGCGACAGTTTTGACCGCCCCGGACCATCTCTTTAAGTCGCGATTTTGGAGGGGGTAGGGGAGGACATGTTACTTCAAAAATTTTTTTACAAATTTATTTTTAAAGAAAATAAGTTATCCCTCCCCCTATTAATTAATTAAGCTATTAATATGTTCTAAAATATTTTAGTTAATCACCATTCACAAAAACAAATTTATTATTATTATTTTTTTTAAATATCGTTTAAGGTCATGGCAAATTAGGATACAAATATTATATAGACCTAGCATTTTACTCGGGAGAAAGTCTAGTTTCTGAATATACAAAAAAAATTATAGGTTATGTAAGAAAAAAATATTGGCCCTCTTTCTAAAAGCGCCCCCTAATGGTCCGATGTTTACCAAAAGCTTTTCAGTTCTTGACCTTTACATCTAGTTTATGTGTGCAAAATACCACAGACATACACACAGACATCATTCCAAAAACTACTTAAATGGACTCAGGGAACCTTAAATCGTATTTTGGCAGCTTCAGAATCAGATAATTAAAGATTTTATTTAAAGGAGAAGAAAGGATTAATTACTTTTTTTTAAAATAATTTTCTATTTCCATTTTTCTTGGAAATTCCAATGGATTCTTGACTTGATCTGTCTAGTCGGCAGGCAAAACTTTCGTCAAGACGAAGTCCACGGATTTGGTCAAATCAGCGGTTAAAACTGCCGCGGTCCAAAGATTTTGCCCATACACGTACGGTTTGGCCCGTGGCGGGCCAACTATACGGGTTTATCTGCGGGTTTTTCCTTTACGTTTGTGAGTGATGACGGTTTTAACCGTGCCGGTTTTAACCGTGGCGGTTTTAGCCGGCCCGGCAGACTGGCCCGCCCCGGTCCAACCCGACAGATCAAACTCTCCGTTTTTTTAAACGAAATTGATAATGACGGTTTTAACCGTGGCGGATCGACCCGACAGATTGGTCCGCCCCGGTCCAACCCGACAGATCAAACTCTCCACTTTTTAAGCCAAATTGACAACGAAAGTTTTAACCGTGGCGGATCGACCCGACAGATTGGACCGCCCCGGTCCAACCCGACAGTTCTACCTCTCCGTGTATGCCCAGCTATTCACCTTTTTCCAGAAGAGGTTGTGGATTTGTATCCATGGGGGAGAAAAGCCTTTACAGTAATTTGTTTCTAAATGTTTACCGGAAGATAGGCAGCCCAAATTGCATACCACTACACTCTCAGTGTCTGTGTGGGCCTACCTGACCAAAAGGTCTGTGGGTCTATTTATGAAAGGCCATCATACACGACCCCTATATACAATAGTTTTAATATTTAATACTTACATATATATATTTAATACTTAATACCTAATAATAATTTGTTATATTTGATATAGGAATCATATATAGGGAGAAAGTATTGGTCTCATGTCAAAAATTCGATGTCGAAATTTTAATGGAAATACATGTTTTGAGGTCCCATCAATCCAAAAAGGTTTGTCTGTCTGTGTTCAATTTAAAGCATGAAGGAATTGAACTGCGAGGTTGAAATTTTATATTAAGTTAAGCACCCTCCTTAGGCGTGAAAATAAGTTTTTAATCAAAATCGGTCAAAGAGTACTTATTAGTACTTTACTGATGTTTAAAATTCAAAAATCAATTATTTTGTATATGCTTTTTAAAATATAGACTCTCAAAATTTTTAGAAGCACACTTTACTTTTGTACTTTATAGGAAAGATAAGAGAAATGTTTGCCATGGCAACAAAATATAAATATTTTCCCATGTTTATAAATTTTATATCTTGAATTTTAATATATTGGCGGAAACTAAATATATATAAACAAAAAAATCTTCCTTTTAGTCAGGTAGGCCCACGTAGACACTGAGAGCCTAGTGGTAGCCATTTGGGGTGCCTATCTTCCAGCAAACATTGATAAACGAATTAATTAGAAGATTTTTTCCCCTGTTTTTTAGACGATACAAACAAGGAAGCTAAACAAATTAATGAGACATTTCATCCAAAATTCTTTTTAACCATCTTCAGTCCATTAAGAAATGATTACCATTTTAATATATAAAGACATGGGTCATTTGGTCTGGTTGAAGCTGTTAAAATAATTACTTCTGTGCCAATAGCTCTTTGAATGAATCTAAAATATTTTCCTTTCGACTCGTATTGTTTTTAACTATTTCCCCTAAATTTAATTATTATTATTTTCTTCAAATATGTATTTTAATTAAAATCACAACATATCCTCGATAATAATTTCTCAAATGGGTTTTTGTTGTAGTCTATTCAGGGCCGGATTAAGAGAGAGGCTGACCGAGCAGCCGCAGGGGCAAAGAGATAGTTTTCTTAACAAAAAAAAAGTCAATAGAATAGCGGAAAAAAACATAGCACTCTGTTTGGGGTCTAAAATTTTCTTAACCAAGCCCTGCTAGTTTTTTTCCCTCTGTATAAATAAAGTATCATAATAAAGTGGACACTTTTAACATTAAATAAATAATTGTTAATTTAACAGTTATATCGTTTTAAGAACCTTATCAATATGTATAAGGGAGGTATTGTGTTCACCTCATATTTGCCAGTGCCATGCATAAGCACGTTTTGAGGTCTCTATATGTTTTGATTAAATTCGCGATCTCTGTCTGAGCACGAGTCTCGTAAATTCCACTTAACAAATCTACATTATATATTTAAATCTTTTATATATTTTATAATACATATAACCGTATCTAATGTATTTTTGGACACACTTTAATCATATCCAAATGTAATATTATTCAGGAGTTAATTTAAATATTTGCTAGCCAATCGAGGAAGTATTAACGTCCAGTTAGGTTACAACGTTTTCCTAAATAGGAAGTTATACAAAAACATTTTTTTTTTCATCAGAGAAAGATATTAACAAAAGAACTTTCACATTATTTAAAGAAGGTATATAGCTGAATGTTCCTATTTAAATTTGGTAGAATAAATGCAGTTAGTTTTATTTCATTTTATTAAAACCAGGGCCGACGTTTCGATTACATTTGGGGTCATCTACAGAGCCAGGTTAATGTCTGAAACAAATATACTAGGGTATATCCTCGGCAAGTTGTATTGGCTATACACAATTGTATATCGCTCAACCACATTTATCAGTTTCATATACCATGGACAGAGAGTGAATGTATGATTTGTTTCAGACATTAACCTGTCCCTGAAAATTGTCCCATATTTGAAAGAAACGTTGGCCCTGGTTTTGTAATAATAAAATGAAATAAAACTAGTTGCTTTGCATATTCTACCAAATTTAAATACATATTATTTTAAAATTAAAATAATTTATTAATAATTAAAAGGAAACTCTAGGTTTAGTTAAAAAAAAGGAGTTTTATTTGGTTTATGTACATTTTGATGTTAAAACATCATCATCAGAACCTTATTACAACCTTTTTTTTAAACTAAACCTAGTGTTTTCTTTTAATTATTATTAAATTATTTTAATTTTAAAAATGTTTAAACTAGTGCCTACTGTGAATTCTTTAGATTATATTATTTTAATTAGGGGCCGACTCCCCGGGGTTGAAACAATTGTTTCCTGGATTATTGGGGTGGTATAACACCAAAATTCCAACAAATAGTATGATAAAATTTATAGACAACATAAGAAGACTGCTATAACACTCTCAAAAAGCGAAACTTATATAACGTTAACTAACTTTTATCAATAATCGAACTAGTTGAGATTTTAAAGTTTAATAAATAAAAAAACAAAAAAAAGAAAAAAGAAACATCTAAACTATTAACTTGATTGAAATAATACGCATATATTTTAAATCGAATAATTTCTCTCTATATATTTAATATATAGGTAAGAGTAAAAATTATTCTGAATTATTTTGTATAAAAAAAAAATTATTTTTATTAAATTTTTAGAATTTTTCTTAAACAAGATTTTTCCCAAAGTTGATTTAATATTTGGGTGTTATTTTTCTATAGCCAACAATCTAAGAGGCATATTTTAATTTTTCTAATTGGAATTTTAATTAAGTAAAATTATCACTTTATAAGAAAATCATGACATACACACATGTCAGCGATTTTCAATTTATAAGCTATAAATAAATTTTCTCATAGATGGATTAATATAAGTAATATCTAAATCTTATGAAATTAAGATGTATACATAAGAAACGTAATTAACTAATTTCATGTCAATTCGATGAGTGAAATTTGAGAGACACGTGCTCAGACAGACATGATCGCGAAACTAATCAAAACGTATCCTATAGAAACCTCGAAACGTGCTTATGCATCACTCGGGCAAATATGATCTGAATACATTATTATTAATAGATTTAATAACATCGCAAATAGAAAACAAAAATTTAAATCGTTTTTTATTACATTTTGTCACACACCAATAATCCATATTCCAATAAAATTCGCACTTATTCGGATTATTTTATTTTATTAAAAACTACATTTTTAATGAAGGACACTGTCCAGAAGGGATTTAAGGATAATATCATTCGAGGATAAAATAAAACATTTCATTGGTTAAAAACTCATACTCGGTTGAAAAAAATTCATCATTTTATTATTTATTCTTTTTTTCTTGACTAAAATAAAAAAATTAAATCGGAACAAAATGAAAAGCTTTTTTCCAACATTTTAATGCTGTTTTTGAAGGTTTTAGGTTAATTTGAAAAACACGCTGCCTCAAAATATCCTCGGCCAAACAAATTTTCTGTTTTATTTAACAATAATGAGTGTATTTTCCTGGTGGCTCAAGTGTCCATCTTGCCCACTCAAGTTAGTTCAGTGACTGATGATGACATTTTCGAATTTAAGTCGAAACGTTTTTCGCATCGATAAAGAGTACTTTCTTGCATAGTTCCTCACCTTGTAAACAAACACATCTTAAACTCACATAATAAATGTTAAATATAAAATTTGTATAGACATATCGAATCCGATTGATGAATTTGAACAATGATATACCTATGTAATGGACAATAGCTGTACCATAGAATACATAAATTCGTATTTGCTTCTTGGAAATTAGCAAATCTTGCTTGGATATAGATAGGCTACGCCCTAGATCAATTAATCGAAATATCCAATGAATTATTGTAATTTAGACTACCTGCTCTCCAGGAAGCAAAGACGATCAAATTTCTAAATAGAAAATATTAAATTACACTTCTCAAAAAAAATTAGTTTGTCAAATTTTACAAAAAATTTTAGTACTTTACTGAAGTTTTTTACTTTCTCTTACCCTATCTATGAAATATATAGAAAGTATTCGATTCTTGTCAAAAGTTCTATGTCGAGATTTTGATGGATCTTCACTTTTTAAGGTCCTTTAAATCAAAAAAAAGTGGTTTTCGCGACATGGTCTGTCTGTCTGTGTGTGCGCCTGTGTGTCTGTGAACAAAATGTCTCAAGAACTAAAAGAGGAAATATTAGGGCTGGACGGTAATGGATTTTCATTACCGACCTCGATAATGAAAAAAAACCGGTTTTTCTCGAAAGTCGGTAAAAATTTTTTACCGCCCGCGGAACCAAAGTTTGCCGCCGCGGAACATTTTTTTTTTTGCGGAACCAAAATTTTTCCCAGGCCGAAAAATATTTTACCTTTTTTTTAGAGAGCCAATTTTTGCCGAAACATTTTTTTCCCCCGCGGAACCGAAATTTTTCCCCAGCCGGAAAAATATTTTACCTTTTTTAGAGAGCCAATTTTTGCCGAAACATTTTTTTTCCCCGCGAATGTCAATTTTTCGCCGGAACATTTTTTTCCCCCGCGGAACCAAAATTTTTTCCCGGCCGGAAAAATATTTTAGCTTTTTTTAGAGAGCCAATTTTTGCCGAAACATTTTTCATTTTTTTTTTCTCGCGGAACCAAAATTTTTTACCGCCCGAAAAAATAGGTTTTTACCGACTTTCGAAAAAACCGGTTTTTATCGAATTAGAGGTTCGTTACCGCGTTTTCGGTAAAAATTTTTACCGGTAAACCGGTTTACCGTCCACCCTAGGAAATATTATATTTAAGTTAAGCACCCTCCCAAAGGGTGAAAATAAGCTATTGAACAAAATCGGCCAAAAAGTACTAGTACTTTACTGGAGTACTTTTTCAGTTTTTTTCGATTTTCTCAAAATTCCAACGACTTTAAAAAGTATAGTGAAATTTTTCTTGGAATCGTTTGAAGTACACTTTACTGATATGGAAGTATTCGTAGCTCAGCGCCATCTATGAATCGCGTGGTCAAGTTTGGAACTTGAGTGCTAAGAGCAACTAAATATATCTCGACACAAAAAATCTCTTGTGACAAGCATAGTACACAACTTTCTCTTGCCTAAGAGTAAGAGAAAGTTGTGTGCTGTGCGACCAGTCACACCAGATTTTTTTGTATTTTTTAGATTCCCTTTAAAATGTATATTCTCATTTTGCCCTTAAATCTTTTAAAGTTTACTTTACTCTTGTACTTCATAGTAAAGATAGGAGAAATGGTTCCCATGGAACAAAATATAAATATTTTTCCATGTTTATATTAATAGGACCACTTTATTCCTGTTAAAAATTTAAGGTATAAGGGATTTTTTCACGTATTTAGGGTATGAATAAAAAATAATTTTTTTTTCTCCATACAGTAATGGACTAATGCATGTTACATGTATGGTAATTTAATTTTTAATCTCTCTTACCCTGAAATACCATGGTATATAGAGAAAGAAAGTATTGTTTAAATTAAAATGATATTTCTTTAAATTCCCCATTTAAGATTATTCTCTAATAATCGTATGTTCTTTCTAATTGAAATAATTTGAATAGTTGCCAATTATATATATATTAGTACAGGTCCCCCCCCCTTTCCCCTCTCTCTGAGGCTCTGGCCAATCACTGCGTAAAAGAAGTAGCCAATCAGCAGGGATTGGAGTCTATATGCTTTTTCTATAGATCAAGTTTGCTTTAAATTCATTGGCAAAGTCAAAGAGGCTTCAGTAGAGTGGGGACAGTGATAAGTGAAGCACCTTCCGCGTTAAAAAAATTTCATCCCTCATTTGGAGAATGGCGTCGCTTGGGGGCAGACGTGTCCAACTGTGAGCTCCTGCAAAAAATTCGCTTTTCTTCTAAGCTTTAAGGACTTTTGAGGTAAATTTCATTTCTCCACGTACATTAATACTTGGTTTATTATTTTAAATATGAGAAATATAAATTCCTCGACAAAAAATTATTATTTATTATATATAAACGTAATTGGGATTTTATAAAAATGTATTCAAATGAGTCAGTGTGGGAATGTAACAAAATATGTATATATAGAGGTGGCCCAAAGCTTGTTTCTCAGCGATAAGTGCATTTATTCTATTAATTTGATAAAATATTTAAAGACAAATAATATCTATAGAATTTGATTTAGCAGCATCTACTTGACTCTTGGTATAACTCACTCAGCAAGTCAGAACAAGTTTGTTGGATGGGTTAATAGGTAGGCCTACGTAGCATAGCTTTTTATATGGATTATAAACATGAGAATAAGCTAATTCATCAAAGCATAGGAATATTCTTGCAGTTTATATCTATATTACTTTCTCTTACCGTTTATATGAAATATATATTGCGATCATGTCAAAAATTCAATTTCGAGATTTTGATGGATATACACGTTTTGAGGTCCCCTGAGTCCAAAAAAAGTCGGTCCCGCAAATTGGTGTATGTGTTTATGTGTGTGTTTGTGGACATTTTTAAGGATGAAGAAAATGAGCTAGGAGGTTGAAATTTTATATTTAAGCTGGACAGCCCCGAACTTGTGAAAATAAGCTTTTAAACAAAATCGGCCTAAAAGTACTAGTACTTCTCTTCCCCTTTGGAACTTTTTACACATTTTAAAAAAATATTTCCGATTCTTATGAAATTTTGTATTTATTTAGGATTCCCTTTTGAGTATAAAATATCCAAATATGAGAATGAAATTTTGAAAAATAACCATAGTTTATTTCAAGCAGTCAATATTCCACAGACTATTGAAATTTTGAATCCATTGACTTTTTTTACTTTTTTTTACTTATGAAATGCAAGTAGTCAAGTTAACTAAGGGGCTATGGGAAATTAAATATATCTCGACACAAAAAATCTGGTGTTCCAAGCACGGTACACAACTTTCTCTTATCGAAGGGTAAGTGAGTGCCCCAGTCATACCAGATTTTTTAAAAATGCAATTGGCTTGCTTGTTTCTCGTATTTTTTCATTTAACCTAAACTATCTGCATCGCCCGTATCGGGTGAGCATTTAGTCTGGCAAATTTCGACACTCTAATCTCTTTATTAGCTTAAATGAGAGCGCGGAAAGCCAATTCAGACCAAATATCTCCAAAAATAACGAAAACATTTAAGAAATATAATTAAGGTGACTTTAACTTATAAAAAGATATTTTAACTTACTTTTTAGTGTTTTTTTTCTTATTATCTAAAAACAACTTGTACCCCTACACCTAGTCGGGTATTTCTAATTTGAAAATAACATTCTTTTTTACTTTCTCTTACCTATGTATATATGTAATATATATATAGAGAGAAAGTATTGGTTTCATGTCAAAAATTCGATGTCGAGATTTTGATGGATCTTCACGTTTTGAGGTCCCCTGAATCCAAAAAGTGGTTTTCGCGACATGGTCTGTCTGTGTGTGTGTGTGTGTGTGTGTGTGTGTGTTAATTTTAAGCATGAAGGAATTGAGCTAGGAGGCTGAAATTTTATATTTAAGTTAAACACCCCCGGGACCGGAAAAATAAGCTTTTAATCAAAATAGGCCAAAAAGTACTAGTACTTTACTGATGTACTTTTTCAGTTTTTTTCGATTTTCTCAAAATTCGCTCTAACGATTTTGATTAAAATTCAAAAATCAATTATTTTTTAGATGCTCTTTCAAATGTATATTCTCGTTTTGCCCTCAAAATTGTTTGAAGCACACTTTACTCTTGTGCTTCATAGGAAAGATAGGAGAAATAAATGGTTGCCATGGTAACCGAATTTAAATCTTTTTCTTTTTATTAGATTAAAAATCAATTATTATTTAAACGCCCATTTTTTTTCGGAGAAAACATATCTCTCTCTCCACAAAACTATCTTCTCTCTTTCTACGCGTTTTAAATTTTTCTACCTTATCTTCGCATTTGGCCAATGTTAATTTCCTATAGGGATTTGTATGTTAATTTCGATTCAAAAGGGGGTCCCCTTTGGAACTTTTTAGGCATTTAAAATTTTTTTTTCCAATTCTTATGAAATTTTGTATTTATTTACGAATCTATATTGTGTATAAAATGTCCAAATATGAGATTAAAATTTTGAAAAATAACCATAGTTTATTTCAAGCAATCAACTTTTAAAATGCAAGTTTGAAACTAAGGTGCTATGGGAAACTAAATATATCTCGACACAAAAAATCTGGTGTGACCAGCACGGTGCACAACTTTCTCTTACCGAAGGGTAAGAGAAAGTTGTGTGCTGTGCGCCAGTCACACCAGATTTTTAAGTTAGCTAATAATTAGAGGATTCCCTATAAGAATACTATAAAAAATTTAATAATATTTGAATGGCTTTTGAAATTAAATGAATTTTTTAAATTGGTCAAAAAATAAGACCAATGGCATATTCACATAATTTAAACTAATGTGTAAAAACAATTTTGTTTTTCAACCTTTGATATCGCGATTCACATTCAAAGGTAATAATGTATGAATATTATTAATAAAATGAATAATATATATCCTTTGAACTTTGATATGAGTCCTTTGAATTTTCATATCAAAAGATAAAAATCAAAATATAAATATATTTATTTTGACCATTTGTTTTGAAATGATCTCAATCATACACTGTCGCTCTCAATCTATTTATCAAATTTTTAGCCTAAACAAATTAAATTATAAATACTTTAATTATTTTATTTTATTTTTAAATACAAAGAGAATGAATAATATGAACATTTTTCAAAAATCTAACCATGATATAATTTTCATTATCCTAAATAAATTATTTTGTAATTAGTCCTACTGTATTTATTATTTAAAAAATCTGGTGTGACTGGCCGCACGGCATTTAACTTACTATTCACTTCGTTAATTGAAATTTGTGTTCTGCTCTTATCACACCAAATTTTTTGTGCCGAGTTATATTTTGTTTCCATCGGTATATTAGAATTAAAGATGTTAAATTTATAAACATATAAAAATATTTATATTTTGTTATCGTGACAATCTTTCCTATAAAGTACACACAATTTTGAGCTCACAATGAGAATATTTTAGAGAGCATCTAAAAAATTATTTATGAATTTTAATAAGAACTAATTTTGAGAAAATCGAAAAAACTGAAAAAGTACATCAGTAAAGTACAACTACTTTTTGACTGATTTTTTTTAAAAGCTTATTTTCCTGCCTTAAAAAGATTCCTAGCTTAGATATAAAATTTAAACCTGCTAGTGTTTTCCTTCTTAATTTATTTTGACCACACACACATACACACAGACAGACCATTTTGCGCGACTCATTTTTTTGTACTCAAGGGGGCCTCAAAACGTGTATTTCCATCAAACAACATGGAATTTTTGACTTGAATGCAATATATTAATTGTATATACTTAAGAGAAAGCAAAAATAAGTATCAAGCAACAGAAATAAATAGATTATTAATTACGCGTGTAAATAAAACACTGAAAATCAGTTTCGGTTAAATTATCTATTCAGCAAATAATAAAAAAGTTTAATTAAACATCTCGTCTAGAGATATTTTTTAAGCGAGCAATTATTGCGAATGAAAAAAAAAATCCTCAATTTTTTTTGTAGCATCAAAACTTTATCAGGTATAATATAAAACCCCTCGAAGGTTAGAGAAAATACTGTATGATTTTGTTTTGATTTTTTTCAAAATTAACGAAAAATGTCTTTTTCTTCTTTGATTATTTAAAAAACTAGTTTTCGAAAAAATGTCAAAGAATAAAACCTTTTTAAAATTGAGTAATTTATCGTAATATAACATGAAACAATTGATAATTTCAAAATTTTTTGAAAAACTTATTAGGTAAAGTACTACTTCCAGGTGACGTATTTACTCCAAAAGTTGATAGAAATATACAATTTTAGTGTAATGAGTATATACCAAATTTCATTGATCTGGTTGCTTACGTTTTTAAGCGATCGTGTTCACACACAGACAGACACACCCCCACGGACACACAGACATAATGCCCAAAATGTTTTTTTTGGACCCAGGGAGGTCTAAAACTTTAAGATTCATCAAAATCTCGAAGTCGAATTTTTTAACAATTACAATACTTTCTCTTTATATTCTATAGGAGAAAGTAAAAAAAATTGAATATACGAAATATTGATTATTAATTTCATTTTAAAACTGAATATTATATACATATAAACTGAATACTTATAATGTAATTCTTAACATCATTAATATCACATAATCCATAGTAATATACAGGTGGCAGATACTTTTGACAGATTGATAGATTGAAGAAGCACACGGACAAGTTTAGACATGATCATTGTTCCTTCTAAATGAACTCCACACCACAAAACATATCCACTTAACTTTAACATTAATCGTGATATATATTACCGCAAATTTATATTTAATTATTTTTCTTACTTATTTATTTATTAATACATTCAATATGCTCTGAGGCTGAAAGCCTTTAAGGATTCATTTATTTTAATACATCATATACCATTAGTATTTAAATAAATTTGGTGCTAATATTTGTTTCATATTAAGCTAGTTTTTATATACTATTTCAACTATCAAAATGGGAATTTTAATATTTCATACCGTTTAAAATTTTTCAATAATAATTTATTCCTTTTAATTCTTATTAAATTTATTAACAATTTTATTTATATATTGTAGTTATTTAAATTTAAATTGTTTGAGTTTATTACTGTCCTTAGTTCCCTTCACCCTGTCAAAATGAAACAAAATTTTTGTTGTTTATTTAATATTTGATTTTTTTTATAATTATATTAATCAAAGGAGTGAAACAATCTATTATTGGTGTAGTATATCATCCTCTTGTCATACTATAAATTTATAGAGAGATTAGTTTAGAAAGCAAGTATTATAATTACAATTTATTAATTACATAAAGTTTTGTGAGATATAGCTTATTTTTCCACAAGGATGCCTTGATTATTGATTTTAATTTATCACTTATCGAAAAAATACCGCCACCTGTGACAAACGCCTCACCCCAATTTTATTCCTTACCATGTCTTAATTTATGAAATTTTAATAATTTCTAATATTACTTTTCAATATAGAACTTATCAAAAGTTTTTATATTTTTGCTTTCTTTTATATATATATATTTTTTAAATATATAGAAAGAATTTGGATCATTCAGGATAATAAGGAATAATTCCCAAAGAAGAATGCAGGCAAATTTATTTCATTCGATTTTAATAAAAAATACTAATCACTTGCTGACGTTTCGGTTCGGGTTTGAACCATCATCGGAGCTGTGATTTTGTCTTTATGTTTTTAAACAATACATTCAAACTATTATGTATCTATTCTACCATACAATACATTCAAACTATTATGTATCTATTCTACCATAATAGTTTGAATGTATTGTTTAAAAACATAAAGACAAAATCACAGCTCCGATGATGGTTCAAACCCGAACCGAAACGTCAGCAAGTGATTAGTATTTTTTATTAAAATCGAATGAAATAAATTTTGGCTGCATTCTTCTTTTGGGAATTATTCCTTATTATCCTGAATACAATACTACAGCTATAATCAAATATTCAATTACTACAATTTGGATCATGTCAAAAATTCGATGTCTAGATTTTGATGGATATACACGTTTTAAGGTCTCATGAGTCCAAAAAAGTGGGTGTGTCTGTCTGTGGACAAAATATCTCAGGAAAGAAAAGAGCTAGGAGGTTGAAATTTTATATTTAAGTTCATGAAAATTGTTTGAAGTATACTTTACTGATGTGGAAGCATTCGTAGCTCATCGCCATCCATGAATCGCGTGGTCATGTTTGAAACTTAGGTGCTAAGCAAATATAACTCGATACAAAAAAATCTGGTGTGACAAGCACACTACACAACTCTCTTGCTGAAGGTAAAGAGAAAGTTGTGTGTTGTGCGGCCAGTCACACCAAATTTTTTAATGTTCATCTTTATATTTATATATTTACTAATATAAAGCTGTACGTACGGAAGTTGCCCCTTTGTGTTATACTGTTGCAAACTCTTATTTGTATGGCGTTTTGCCTAATCGAGTAATTCACGGCGTCTGACTAGATGAATAGAAGGCCATGCATTACAAGTTAAGGCATTCACCTACAATTTAAAGATAGGAAAGATAAAGTGACAATTTATATGCTCGTTATTATATGCCATTGAAAAATTAATTTAATAAAGAAGAAGGCTCTTCCTTTATTAAATTATTTTTATGATATTTTCTTAATAAAATGAAATTGAATTTCAAATATTAATTAATAAACATATTTCTTTGAAAGTTTTTTAATAATTCATTCTTTTATTTTTCGTCCTACGTAAATAAAATCTATTCTTTTTTTATTATAAATAAATAACTTATTACATTTTATAAGATTTTTTTTTCATATATTCTTAATTTTTTTTATCATGTTTTTGTTATATTTACTTTCAATTTAATTTTATCAGTATACCTATAATTTTAATAAAAAATATTTTAAGATGATTTTCATATTTTTATTAAAGTAACGTTATTGCTTTGGTTTTTTTTCCGAGTAGAACTGATTAAAAATACTTTGAAAAATTTTTTAATAATTGATATATTAAATCTATACATTTATTTATTCCTTTTATGCCCTAACTTTCTCGGAGAATTAAATAAAATTTTTTTTTATAAAAATACTCTTCTGACATTTCCATCAGTGACATTTCATATGAATTATAATTTCATCAAACCTTTGAAATTTAAATTATTCATTATATCACACAAAGAATAGAAAGATATTTTTTAGGCCAATTGGAAAATTTGATAAAGGTAAATGTTCAATAGGCAATAAAACAAATTAAAAGACAAAAATTTAAATAAAAAACAAAATATACAATTTTATTAAAATTTTTTAATCAAATGTAAAAAATTAATGAAAACAGCTGTAGATTTAAGCCAATAACAAGATCCATTTTTACTTTCTCGCGTACGATCTAGACCAAGTATTGTAATCGCCAACAAATTCAAGCTCGAGATCTTGATAATTCTCGATGTTTTAAACCTCCCTGGATTCCAAAAAATCATTTTGAAATTATGTCTGTGTTTGTGTCACGATTTGTATCAACTTTTCGAATCAATTCGTCATTCGGAAGTAGTATTTTACCTAATAAGTTTTTTTTTTTTAATTTTGAAATTTGTAATTTTTTTGATCATATTATGATAAAT
This sequence comes from Euborellia annulipes, assembly GCA_023213315.1. Lineage (NCBI taxonomy): Eukaryota > Metazoa > Arthropoda > Insecta > Dermaptera > Anisolabididae > Euborellia > Euborellia annulipes. The sequence goes on along the minus strand of JAKCPI010030229.1, from coordinate 65,864 downwards.
TACATTATTTTCAAGTTTTTATTTTTTTCAAAAAAATATTAATTTTTTAGATAATCAACAAAGAATCAACGGGATTTTTTTTTCTTGGATTATCTCAAAAACCATCGAGTTTTCGAAAAAAGTACTACTTCCGGTTTACGCATTTATTCTAAAAGTTGTACTGATATACAATTTTAATGTAAGATAATTTGTAGAGTAAATTAGAAAGTCTAGGGGAAATCATTTCCGAATTTTCTTTCTTTCAATTTTTTTTTTTTTTTTTTGAAAACAAAAGTTTTTTTTAAAATAGTTGATAAAAAAATTACAAATTTCGAAATTTTTGAGAATTAGGTAAAGTATTACTTCCGGTTGACGTATTGATTCCCAATCCTCCACAAAGCAATGTAATTTTTACATAGCACTGTTTTCGTTATATTTTTTCAGAATTAAATTTCCCTTTAAAAAAAACATTCATCAAATACCGGTACAAGGCTTACTTACCATCGGAGTCAGAAGTGCCTGATGGTTGGAGCGTGGAGCCTTGAGCTTAGGCAACTGAAATGCTTAAAGTTGCATTAAAAAAAATGATTTATTTACGTATTCTCAAGGCTTCACTCTCGAGCGCATCAGTCACTTGTGGCGCCGACTGTACAATCTTAACTCTTTTTGAAAATATGATGATAAATTCAAAAAGAAAAATCTATCTCCTTTTTCATTTTAATAGATTGTTAAATATTTTATTAAATATAACATACATTTTTCCCAAATGTCCGCTGCCCAACTAGTAGACACAAATATATTTTTATTAAAAAGAAAAAAAACGCTGAAGGATTTATTTTCTCCAAAATTATTTTCTCCACTTTCACTTACGTTTAATTTAAACCCTATCCATCAAGGGCGACTTTTATTTATTTATTTTTTTTTTTGTTCTGGGGGTTTCCTGACCTCGATGAGCAGAGGAAAGAGAAATTAAATAAATGTTCAAATTGACATTATAAATATTTTATTAAATATAATGAAATACTATTAGAGGATCCAGATATTTTTTTTTTTTTTTTATTCATGAATAGAACATATTTTTTCTTTCTGTTACCCTATGTATTATTAAATAGAAGTAGCTGAAAGTATTAATAATTCGAATTGAAGTTTCCTCTTAACGCGAAGATTATTAAAGTATTGAATTATTATATTACAGTATATTCTTATTTTAATAATTTCATTTTGATTATTATTTTTCTTTTTATCTTATACATTTAAAAAAATCCAATATATTTTTAAATCCACTTAATTCCTTTTCATTTTATCTCTTGGGTGGTGCAGCTAAATCATATTTTTATTAACGGAAGAGAAATCTAAAAAAAAGATGTGTTCAAAAAAAAAGTTACAATGACCCAGTTTCAAATGAGTAACTTCGTTTTATTTTTGTCTGGTTGGATTTCCATGATCTGATAGGATCTTATGTACCATATTTCAACAAAAAATAAAACCATATGATCCAAAAAGATGATTATGTAATTGGGAGATACTGGACTTACCTTACCGTCACACTTACAGGGGTTGGACAAAATAATATGAACACCGGACATAGACAATATTTATTTATTAATAATGTGTTGAGCTACCATTTGCTTGAGAAATTTTTACAGGTTATTTGGGTGCAAAAACGTCAATATCTTTGAACTTGTTTTTCTGTTTTTTTTGCTTATATGTCGTAAACTAAGCATATTTTGTGTACCATAGTATTATAAAAAATTGTAGAGTATTAAATTTGCAAAAATTTGGTTGCTAAATCGAATTAGTAAACTCAATACTAACCCTATTTGTTTTACATTTCGAGAAACTTTGTCAAACTTTGATCGGCCGTATCTCGGTTAATATTGGGTCTACAAATTCGTTTTATCAACCAAATTTTAGCAAATTTAATGCTCTATAACTTTGTATAGTGCTATGGCACACACAATATGCTTAGTTTACGAGATATAAAACAAAATAAAAACGGAAAAATGTCCTAAATTTGCACCCCTTCCTCCCTCGTCTCCCCCCAAGTTAGCACAGAATCCTCGAGGTCCAAAACTTAGGATAGACATCCTAGAGTACCCCCAAATAACCTGTAAAAATTTCTACAAGCAAATGGTGGCACAACATATTATTAATAAATAAATTTTGCCTATATGTCCGGTGTTCATATTATTTTGTCTTTCCCCTGTATATTATTAGCACAAAAAATGAATATCAGACTCATTTGCAAAAATAAGTACAGAAAAAATATTTTTAGTCTTCTACTAATTTTTTTTTTTTTTTCAAATTTTTAGTATGAAATTTGAAATTTTTTAAATTATTTTTATTATTAATTAAATTTATAATAAACATTCGACTTCTCATTGAATATCTTCTTTTGAATTTTACACTAATTTATCAATCCCTCATGTAATAATATATCAATCATCTTTGAGAAAAATAAAATTAAATAAGATAAATATTTTAATACCCTTTTATTAATTAGCTCTATTTAAATAAATATTTGATTTTAATAATATAAAGAGTTTAATTTTGTCCTCCCTCAAAGGGAGACTGACTAATAGAGATTGAACCTGGTGATCCTTTCTATAATATTTGATTTCCTCCTTCCTTTATTACAAATAGAGAATTAATTATTGGATAATAAAATAATGGATTATGATTATTCTACTTATTTAAATTTCCTCATTTTTAAAAAATGATAATTTCATTAAATATATTCTTTATTTATTTATTTATTTATTAAATGTTTTTTTTTTTATTATTTTTTAACTCGTCACTTGTCTGAGGTTTCTAAATTTCCAGCCTAGCATTTTAACATTTAAACTACCAATCGACTCAATTGAGTTTAAAAGCCACCTCGTAGTTTAATGTTAAATCACTGGACCGTAAATCCACATGAAGAAACCATTTTTTTTTTAATCTTTTTTTTTCTCTTTTATATTGAATATTTGTTGAAAGAAAAAATCTAAAATAATTTTTTATATCATTTTTTTTCAAAAGCCAAAAATATAATATAAAATTTGCAAAGAAAAATTTAACTACCCCATCCAAATGGATTAAAACTCAGTTCCGGAACTTTGAATCTAATTAAACTGTCAGTTAAAATGAGCTTAAATGAATAAAATATCACCCACCCACAATACTGGAAATAATATTAACATTTAAACGAATGTTTTGGTGGATTTTCCTAACATTACACTTCAGCCTCTAAGTTAAATTTATTTTATTTTACCAATATATGAAATATGGCAAAATTTCTATATCTAGATTTTAACTGAAATTCATTTTTTAAACGCACGTCAGTCCAAAAACAAAATTATCGTCTGTGGGTCAACAAAATAACTCAAAATCAATAAAACGCACTTAACCTATCGAAGCTTTTCAATAAAATCGGCCAAAATCTACTACTAGTTCCTTAAATCAATAAGACAATCTTAGTGAGATATCCTTTAATTCACACCAAACGAACTGAAAAATTGTTGAATATTTTTACCAAGATACAAAGTCTTGTTTCTAATTCCAAAAAAAGATTTTATTTTTTCATCTTAACGCTAGCTGGCTGGGATAAGATTTTTTTACGTCGTAAACTGACACGAGTATAATTAATCTCCTTATTATCATAACATTAATAAAATATGAATAAATTGTTTACTTATTATTTTTTTTTTTTTTAATCAGAAGCAAATTTTTTTTAACATCCGTTTTCTTCTTGTGAAGGTTTTTACAATATTAATACACTTTTGGCTATTAATGTTAGACGTCAATTGAAACTTCGTGAATTATTGATTTCAGGATAGAATGTTTCCGTTCCAAATTGAATTTTTCCATTTCTGGAAATAAATAATGCTTTTCCATTACCGCTTATGTTCTGAAAATTGGTACCGTAAACTCGGGTTACTTGAGTTCTAAAAGAAAAAAGTGTTTCAATTGCTATCAATTTAACTAAAAATCACATTATCACATTTTAGGCATTAGAACCTAGCAGAAAAACGCTCTACTTCATCCCCTTCGTGACTTTATTAAATTGATGGCGATTCAAAAACCTTTTCTTTTTGAGCTTAAGTAACCCGAGTCTCCGGTACGCTTTTTATCCAAAACCTTGACATGGACGTAACCAATTTTCTTCTTAATTTTTCTTGATGTCTGGTAGATGAATTTTTCAAGGAGATGAGGGTAGGCAGTCAATGATGAAATAAAACGATGTTTATTCTAGTCAAAGTAGTTCAAATGGCTCTTTCGACCGAAAAAAATCAAAAAAATCCTTAACCTGCGATTATATTATACAGAACAACTTGCTTATTTTGAAATTCAATAAAAGAAAAAGTAATTCAAATGTCCATTTAATTCTTTGGACAATATCAAGTAAGGACAACATGTAAAGCTTCTGATCATCCTGTTTTAAATTCGATATCAGGCAGATGACTGCATTAATCTATTTCTGAAGTTTCGTCCAAAGCATCTATATCCACAGATATGTTGAATATAGCTAGCCTAATGTTGGTCTCTAAGGAAATCCAGGGTCTTAAGACGTCTTTGTAAACAATTGATTTTAAATAACCCTATAGAAAAAAATCACATGGGGCTAAATCAGGTGACTTTGCTGGCCAGAACAGATTACCACGCAAGGAGATGAGGCGTCCTGGTAAGTGTTGCCACAAAACAGGCACCTGATTTAGCCCCTTGTGATTTTGTTCTATGGCCTAAGACTGGATCTTCTTAAGATATGCTATTCATTAGAAAGCGTTGGACGAAACTTCAGAAAAAGATTAACGCATTGTGTTGACAAAAATGGAGGGCATCTGCCTGATATCATATTTGAAACTGCATGTCCATAAACTTTACATGTTGTATTTGATATTGCTCAAAGAATTAAATGAACATCTGCATTACTTTTTCTTTTATTGAATTTCAAAATAAACGAGTTGTTCTCCCCCACCCTTATATATTTGCTGTACATTAATATAATGTAAATTGTGTGTGTTTTTACATATAAAGCAATCAAATCACATCCAGTGATTGTAATAATTTGACACTCGGCCCTGATGAAGCATCCGAAACGTCTACTAGCAGACTGGAATAAATATCGTTTTATTACGGAATTTGCTTCCTATTCTAATCTCCTTGAAATAATTTTCTTTTTTAATCTATATAGTAATTGATAATTTAATTTTACATTTTCAACTCAAAAAAAATTCCCCTTTTAAACACTTGTCTTTTTCTCCTCATAATTATCTCTTAGTATCTATCCTCTCCCATTTGCCTTATTTTTATCTCTATTTTTTATTTTTTTTGTGCATTTTCTTTATATAAAGTAGGATTAAAGCCTCTAAAGTTAAACCCAGATGAAAAACTTTCTAAGATAAATTTTATAAACTATGTTGCTCTTCAACAATAGGAAAAATAGCTAGAGGGGGTCCAGGGGACGAAGCCCATCCAAGGAATAGGGAAAATTGTTCATAATGTGGCATTTGACTGGAGATGGTAACTAGGGCTGTCTAACGATAGAGATACTACATCTACATTAATTATTTAATGTAAATATTAAGTTAAAAATTAGCTTTTTCAAAATCGCAATTTTTATATCGCCTAATAAATTAAATTATTAAATTTTTTTTTGACTGATCGATTCTGTTTAGAAAATTTCTTTCTACCTTGGATTTGCAATTCATGTCATTTTTAATGATATTTCTTTATAGTTTTTCCACTAAAATCTTAGATTCCTTTTACTTATGGTCGTTTATGTGGTGCTATCTTTTCCTATATAAATTCTCCTATTCTCTTCGATGGCTTTTCTCTACCCCTACCCTCAACCAATATCCTCCTTTTTCTATTCCCGTTTTTATGCCCTATAAATTCTTTAAACGAGTTTATTTCATTTTCATGTTAAACTCTAAACTACTCTAGAGTTAATAAGTTGTAATTTAAGGAATTTAGTTTCCCTTAAATTCTTTCAATTATCCGTTTTTTTTTTTTAATAAAATTCTTAAATATCTTGAATAACTAAGAAAAAATTAATTTTTATTTTTGAGCGAGTAAAAAAATACCGAGTGTGGTTTAAAATTTTTATTTTCATTTTTTTAAAGTGAAACAAACTTCAGAATATTAATTTTTAGTAAAAATGAATAATTTTTGACCCGTTTTTGCATTTTTGTAAAAAAAAAAATGTTCTCTCTATATACTGTATTTCATATATGGACCCTGTTATGCAATGGTGTGTCAAAGACCAAAAAATTCAAAAATGAGTTAAGCAGGGAATATTGTTTCAAATGCTTTAATTAATAGTATTTTTTATGAAATATGTCCTAAAAAAATTTATATTTATTTTTACTTGTACAATTGACAAGAAAAATTATATATAATCCAATGTAAACAAAAAACTTTATTGTTGATTTTCTCAAAACTCGATGTTTGGTCTTTGACACACCATTGCATAACAGGGTCCATATAGGGTAAGAGAAAGTAAAAAAATTCAATATTTTAACACTAATGTGTTTATTAAAGCTTTTGTGTTTTGTATATTATTATGGGAATTTTTAATTATAGACCACATTTTGTATTAATTATTTATTAACAATATAAATAATGTACAACGTTTGGACTTCTTACCCTGCAGTCGTTTTCAAGTACTGTGCACTTGGTCCGACTCAAGTGAACTGCAAGCTTACAGTACTTGAAAAAGACCGCAGAATAAGCAGTTGAAACGTTGTACGGTATTTATATTTTTAATAAATAATTAATACAAAATGAGGTCTATAATTAAAAATTCCCATAATAATAATTTTGACCCTAAAAAATTAAATTCGTTTTTAGATACACCGTGGTTGTTATTAAAAAAAATAATTGACAGACAACATATTATTAATATTACACACATATATTATTATACAGTTAAATAAAAATTAAAAAGTAATATATCTATCATACAATGATATACAATTCAGAGTTGACAAGTTCATCATATTCTTCTTTACAAAACAGATGTTGATGACAAATTTCATCACCCAAATAATATGTCAACTTATACGCCTATAAATCTAAATACATAAATTTTTAATATTTTTTTATTCAGTAATTAAAATCAAAAGGAATTTCAAAGGGGTAAATTATCCATTTTCCCTCAAAGTACATAGCCTAAATTATAGTTACAAAATGTTTTAGACAACTTGTTAAAGTGGAAAATTTGACATAATAGAGTTTCCTTTTAGTGTTGATCGATTTTATCCCAAAAGGACTGTTTTCTAGCCATTACTACTAGAATCTTAAGTTTAAAATTAGATATCGATTGGTTACAACGTCTGTTTGTAATGTTCATATTCTGAAACTCACACATCATTGAGCAAACCATATGTCGTTATATACTAAAGAACCTCAAAACCTCATCATTATCCTTGAGTAAGAAGTTTTCAAGATAGTATCCTTAACAAAAAATTTGGCCTAACTTTTCTTAATTAACTGTCAAAATTTAATCCTATACTATTAGAAAAGTTTTAAGTTAAAACATTTAATTATTATTATACACCTGATTGGATCAAAACAAGACCTAATTAATTTTTACTTTCTCTTACCTTATATATGAAATATATAGAGAGAGAAAGTATTGCGATCATGTCAAAAGTTCTATGTCGAGATTTTGATGGATATTCATGTTTTGAGGTGTGTGTGTGTACATTTTTAACCATGAAATGAGCTACGAGGTTGACATTTTATATTTAAGTTAGGTACACTCTGAACTCGTGTAAATAAGCTTTTAAGCAAAATCGGCCAAAAAGTACTAGTACTTTACTAATGTACTTTTTCAGTTTTTTTAGATTTTCTCAAAATTTGCTCCAACGATTTTGTTAAAAATTCAAAAATCAGTTATTTTTTACATACTCTTTAAAATGTATATTCTCATTTTCCCTTTGAAATCTTTTGAAGCTTTTGAATACTTAACTCTTGTACTCCATAGGAAAGATTTCAGATTTTTCAAATTCATTTTCCTGCTCTTCCTTCCATAAAGCCAATGTTAAATCACACAAAATATTTCGTTCTTACCAAAGGGTAAGAGAAAGTTGTGTGCTGTGCGCCAGTCACACCAGATTTTTGATTATAATTTTTCCTTATTTTTTTTGTTTTGCGAATTTTTGATAGTTTATTTATTAACCTGCTTAGTATTATCTAAAGACCAATTAAACAAGGCCTGATTAATATTATACCAGTTCTGGGGGTAAGTTCTCATCTTTCCGTTAAAACCTGTAGGCATATTAAGGTGTGTGATTTTCCTAACTTTTTCAATTCCTGGAAAACAGGACGAAGCCCTGGAACGTTCCCGGAATTCGGGAGATATTATTTGAACAAAAAGCCTTGTTAGTATCGGCATTAAAAATTATAATTTGAAAACAAAAAATCTGGTTACTGCCACACACACAACTTTCTCTTACCCTTCGGTAAGAAAGTTCCACTGTGCTGGTCACACCAGATTTTTTGTGTCGAGATATATTTAGTTTCCGATAGCACCTTAGTTTCAAACTTGCATTTTAAATGTTGACTGCTTCAAATAAACTATGGTTATTTTTCAAAATTTTAATCTCATATTAGGACATTTTATACACAATATAGAATCGTAAATAAATACAAAATTTCATAAGAATTGGAAAAAAAAATTTTAAATGCCTAAAAAGTTCTAAAGGGGACCCCCCTTTTGAATCGAAATTAACATACAAATCCCTATAGGAAATTAACATTGTTTTTATTCGAAGATAAGGTGGAAAGGGAATTTAAAAAGAGTAGAGAGAGACGATAATGTTTGCAAGTGAGAGAGAGACATATATGTTTTCTTTGAAACAATTAAAGACACAAATAAAATAAAATAAATGGGAATTTAAATAATAATTGATTTTTAATCTAATAAAAAGAAAAAGATTTAAATTCCGTTACCATGCAACAACAAAAAAAAAAAAAAAAAAAAACCCCCCCCCCCCCCCAAAAAAAAAAAACCACACCAACCCACCCACCCCACCCCCACCCCCCCACACCCACACCCCCACACACACACACCCCCCCCCCCACTCTTTTCCCCCCCACAAAAAAACATCCACCAACACCCCCCCACAAATTTTTTAACCCCCCCCCCCTCCCAAATTTTAATAGGGAAAAATAAGTATTCTTGTATTGATAAGATAATAAATTTATTTCAATTTTTGGGCTTATCATCGTCAGAACACTGGGAAAAATCTGGTGTAACTGATCGCATAGCACATAACTTTCTCTTACTTCCGGTAATGGAAAGTTGTGTTCTGTGCTTGTCCCACCAGATTTTTTGTGTCGACAAATATTTAGCTTCCGCCGATATAATAGAATTCAAGATGTAAAATTTATAAACGTGAGAAAATATTTATATTTTGTTACCATGACAGCCATTTTTCCTCTTTTCTATTAAGTACAAGAGTAAAGTGAGCTTCAAAAGATTTCAAGGGCAAAATGAGAATATACATTTTAGGGAGCATCTAAAAAATAATTAATTTTTTAAACAAAATCGCTGGAGCGAATTTTCAAAAAAAAAAAATGAAAAAGTACATCAGTAAAATACTATTACTCGTTTGCCAATTTTGTTCAAAAGCTTCGTGTCACGAGCCAGAGGGGTGCCTAACTTAAATATAAAATTTCAAACTCCTAGCTTTTTTCGTTCTTGAGATATTTTGTTCACAGACACACAGACAGACCATGTTGCGAAAACCACTTTTTTGGACTCAGGTGACCTCAAAACGTATATCTCCATCAAAATCTCAACATCGAATATTTGACATGAATCCAATACTTTCTTACTATATGTATACTATAGTGAGAAAGTAAAAATAGATGATACATAGATAAATAAATATTATTAAAAAAAAAAAAAAATTTTTTTAAATAATTAATCTTTTGCCTTTTTTTAACGAGTATATAACAGAGACTCGAGATAACATTAAAGATTATCTGAATTCTGTTCTGGATTAGACATAAACACACCAATTGGTCCTAATCTTAGATTGAGGAACAATAAAAATACCAATCGGGAGATAAATAAAGTGGAAGGGAAATTAAGTAGAAAATTTAAAAAACATTTAATAATAATGTTATTAACAAAATTCAAGTAAATTTGATCTACCTATGCATCCATAATATAATTATATTAATCATTAGATTTTATACGTCTAATATTTTGTAATTTAATGACTGTTTTTGGAGTCTGGTATGAAAATATAATCATAATTAATTTATTCTTCATAAAGAAGAGAGAAAAAGGATTTTTTTTAAATTAAAAGAAAATGTTTATTTCAACTTGGTAATTTAAATTGGCAATTAAAACAAGATTTTAGCATGAAAATATAATTACAAAGTCTCAAACTCACACTTTACATTAATTATATTATACTTTCTACCGGAGCAAAGACAACGAAAAAAATTGGAATTTATATAAACATGTATAATACGATTTTGATGTTTCTTTTTTATTTACTAACAGAAAAGAAAAAAATCTGGTGTCACGGGTCGCACAGCACACAACTTTCTCTTACCCTTCGGTAAGAGAAAGTTGTGTACCGTGCTTGTAACACCAGATTTTTTTGTGTCGAGATATTTTTAGTTTCTCATAGCACCTTAGTTCCAAACTTGTATTTTATATGCTGACTCCTTGAAATAAACTATGCTTATTTTTCAAAATTTTATTTTAATCTCATATTTGGATATTTTATACACAATAGAGAATCTCAAATAAATACAAAAGTTTTTTTTAAATGTGTAAAAGGTACCAAGTAGGACCCCCTTTATAATCGAAATTAACATGCAAATCAGTGATTTAATATTGGCCCTTTAGAAGGAAGAGCCGGAAAATGAATTTGAAAAATCTTAAATTCATTAGTAAAGTGTACTTCGAACAATTTTCAAGAAACATTTTACATTTGAGCATCTAAAAAATAGTTAAATGAATTTTAATCTATGAAGTACAAGAGTAAATTGTGTTTCAAAAGATTTCAAGGGCAAAATGAAAATATTTTTTTTTAAAGATAATGTAAAAAATAGTTTACCGGCTTATGAATTTTAAACAAAATCATTGGAGCGAATTTTGAGAAAATCGAAAAAACAAACCAAAAAAGTACATCGTTAAAGTACTAGTGTACTAGTAATTTTTGGCCGATTTTTTTTATAAACTTATTTTCACTCCTCAGGTGGGGTCCCTAACTTAAATATAAAATTTCCTCGTAGCTCATATCCTTTTTGCTCAAAAATGTCCATACAGACAGAAACACAGACAAACATACACACAAACCAATTTGCGAGACCCACTTTCTCAAAACATGTATATCCCTCAAACATCTAATTTTTGACATGATCTCAATACTTTCTCTCTCTATATATTTCATCTAGAGAAGTAAAAATGAGTATTTTCCTGTAAACATCATTTCCCCTCATGGAGAAATTTTGCTAAAAATGAACATTTTATTTATTTTGAACGAATATATTTTTTTTTTTTACTTAAGGGTAAAAAATATAAAGGGTTTATAATTAAATTAGGTCTAGACTATTCAGAGGAAATATAACAATTGCTAATATACTTAACAACCTTATTACCTTTGCTTAAATTCTCTCTGCTATTATTAACCTAATTAATATTTTAATCAAAAGAAAACACTAAAATAAACACTTTAATATCAATTTAATCACAAAGAGAAAGTGGCAAACACAAAGAGATCAGAGACGAACTGTCTTTGAAAACAATCTGATGAGAAACGTAAGTATGTAGCAGTAGTAATACGTTTGTGTGTGGGTGGGAGCGTACACAACGTACGTAACTCGGAAGCAAACACCGTAACTTCAGGGCATGTTTACAATGCAAAGTGTACTATCACTAATACAATAAAATGGACAGAGGTAATTCTCTCTCTCAATCGCACACACACACACACACACACATACACATATCCCATCTCTTTTCCATACACATATATACTCGTACTTTAAGCCTTATATTTAAACAGTTTTGAAAACTTTTTCATTTGATTGTTTTCTGAAATTGTTTATAGATCATGAGGATTTTTCCTGAGATTCTTCTAACAAAAAATGTTAAGATTAAAAAATTATTTGGTTTTTTTTTTTTTTTTTATAAATTCTTTTGAATTGGTTAATGATCTAGGACAGGGCTACCTAACTTTTGGTAGATCGCATAAAATATACATTTAGACCTATTGAATGTCCTTATTCTCGTATAACATTTTTACTTTCTCCTACCTTATATATGAAATATATAGAGAGAAAGTATTGCGATCATATCAAAAATTCGATGTCGTGATTTTGATGGATATATATGTTTTGAGGTCCCCTGATTCTAAAAAAGTGGGTCCAGTAAATTGGTCTGTCTGTGTCTAACGATTTTTAGCATGAAGGAATTGAGCTACCGGATTGAAATTTTATATTTAAGTTAGGAACCCTTCCCGACACTCAAAATAAGCTTTTAAACAAAATCGACCAAAAAGTACTAGTACTTTTTCAGTTTTTTTCGATTTTCTCAAAATCCGCTCCACCGAAATTGATTAACATTCAAAAATCAATTATTTTTTACCTGGTCTTTAAAATGTATATTCTCATTTTGCCCTTGAAGTGTTTTGAAGCACACTGTACTATGTACTTAATAGAAAAAGATAGGAGAAATGGTTGCCATGATAACAGAATATAAATCTTTTTTTTAGATTAAAATTCATCTAAATCAACTATTTTTCATATGCCCTTTAAAAAATATATCAGTAAAATCTTTCGTGAAAATTGTTTGAAGTACACTTTACTGATGTAGTAGTTCAGATTTTTGCATGTTATTAGAGCCTAGATAACTTTAAGGTTATTTTTTTATTTACACTTTTAGAAAAATCAATTTTGCAGAAAAATGCAGCCAATATTATTTCATTAAATGTAATAAAAATTTTTATTCAAATGCTGACGTTTCGGTTCGGGTTTTAAGCATCTTTGATTTTTATGTTGTTTTTATATATTTATGAAATTCATTCAAAATATTATCCAAATAAAGATAAAATAAAATATTATAATATAAAATGATCACTTGCCACCTGGTTACGCCCCCTGGACCCCCTTGCTTGCCTTTGGCGAGCAATTGCAAAATTTTAAGGTTTTATATTTCCCTCTATGAATTTGATTCAAATTTCCCTCTCTAACTCCACTTCCTTATTTTCTGACTAATCAGCGCCCTGACAGGCACATACCCACAGGGACAGGAAGTCAGCCGCAAGCGCTTTATATTATAGTTTGATAATTTTATTTTATCTTTATTTGGATAATAGTTTGAATCGTATTTCATTAACACAAAGACGAAATCAAAGCTCCAATGATAGTTCAAACGCGAACCGAAACGTCAGCATTTGTTTAAAAATTTGTATTAAATTTAATGAAATAATATTGGATGCATTCTTCTCGAATAATTACTTCTTACATCATTCCAAAGCTATAATACAAAGATAATTTCTATAGGAATTTTAAATATAGCCTAAATAAAACTTCGTGGATAAATGTCCCCGAGCCGCTTGTTAGAATATAAATATAATAAATAATTGAAGATTTTCAGGAATTATTTTTTACTAAAGTTAATATTTAAGACTTGCGTGTGTTTTATTGAAAAAAAAATCCAAGTAAATATTATTCTTTAAATAGAGATCTAATTTATATACCTAGATATTTCTATGAATAAAAATTTTTTATAATGTAATAAATAAAATTTTTTAACCACCTCAATATTTTAATTTGTTTCTAAAGTAATGAATGAGGATAATTTTCTTCTTTTTTTTTTAAATATAATTTAAAATTTTCTTTCTTATTATTGATATATATATTTCCGATAATAAGGGGTCGATATATTAAAAAAAATCGAGGGTGGAAGCAAGCCAGGCCAAAGTATACCCTGTAAGAGGGGACTGAGATATCGCAATCGGAAAATGAGTCTTGAACAAATTCCTAATCCATGCTAAAAATATATAAAAATTCGTGCTCCAAAGCAAATTTCAAATCCAGCTGTTCTAACACCAATTTCAAAATTTAAATAATTTTCTTCAGTGAAGCAAACAGATTTTGCCCCTCGAAGGGGATTATGATTTTTTTTAAAGGGACTATTGTTTGGCATTAACAAGGATTCTTTGAAAGTTTTTTTGTTAATTTTATTTAAAACAAATACAAACATTTTTTTTTTTAAATGAAAAGACAAAAGTTTTGAAGAGCAAAAAAATTACTTCTTCCACCGCTCTAGAAATTATTTTTTTTGTCACCATAAGGGGATTTCAACCCCCAATCCCCCATTAATCAATATATAACTAACTCATCCTAATAATTATTTCCTCTAATTTTACTTAAACCAAAATTTGAGCAAGGCTAATGTTTAGTCGAATTTTTTTTTGTGTTTTTATTAGATTTTTTTTTTTTTTTGAATTTATTTATTTTTTAAATTTCTTATAGATCAAAATTCTTATTGTTTTTTTACTTTCTCTTGCCCTATATATCAAATATATATAGAGAGAAAGTATTGAGATCATGTCAAAAATTCGATGTCAAGATTTTGATGGATCTACCTATATGTTTTGAGGTCCCCTGAGTCCAAAAAAGTGGGTCCCGCAAATTTGTCTGGGTCTGTGTGCATGAGGGAAATGAGCTACGAGGTTGAAATTTTATATTTAAGTTAGACACCCCCCTAAGTCGTGAAAATAAGCTTTTAAACAAAATCGGCTAAAAAGTACTAGTACTTTACTGATGTACTTTTTCAGTTTTTTTCGATTTTCTCTAAAATCGCTTCAACGATTTTGATTAAAATTCAAAAATCAATTATTTTTACATTCTCTTTAATATGTATATTCTTATTTTGCCCGTGGAATCTTTGGAACTACACTTTACTGATGTATTTCAAATTTTTCAAATTCCTTTTCTGGTTCTTCCTCACATAGAGCCAATGTTAAATCGCTATGGGGAGCATATTCATTTCGATTCAAAAGGGGGATTTTAGAAATTTTTACACATTTTAAAAATTTTTTTGCAATTCTTATGAAATTTTATATTTATTTAGGATTCTCTATTGTGTATAAAATATCCAAATATGAGATTCAAATTTTGATAACTATAGTTTATTTCTAGCAGTCAACATTTAAAATACACAGAACCTATGGAAATTTTGAATCAATTGACTTTTTTACTTATGAAATGCAAGTTCCAGAATTTTAAAATTATTATTTGACTTAAGCAAAGTTGGACTCGTCAGTGTAGTTATCATTGAAAAAAAATTCTTCCTTCTCTTTAATTTTATTTATTTATTTTTTGAAGAAGAATAATCAAATCTTTTTTACCTATAAATGAATAAATAATTCGATTTAAATGAATTTTTTTTCTGTATTTGAAAAAAAAAAATAAACACGTTGCTATAAAAATCTCTTTGAATTAAGTTCCGCCTTGCACATAAATTTTACTTGATAAAATATTCTCTAAAATTTTTTTTCGTTGTCGCTACATACATTACTCTTTAATGCTTAAAGGAAATATTTATTTAAATCTACAAATTTGAAGAACGTTCATTTCCAAATTTTTTTTTGCACTGATTCACTAAATTCCTTTCCTTTAAATTTCAGAAAAAAAAAAAAATTATTATATACTTGAGGATTTTTATACACATTCTGTTTCTCCCAAAAACATATGGTAGTTATATAGACAGAGTTTGTTTATTAATCCTCGCTTCTAAAATTATAATCCCCTAAGCAGATGTCAATTAATAATTCTCCTCCTATCTTTAATACCTCTCTGCGTTTATTTAACTTTCGTATAGAATTTATTTCTCGTTAACAAAAATTCATTTTTATTTCAGTTATTAACTATCAATTATCGTCCTATGAATGTCCAATTCCTCTCGAAGATATAGATCTTTTTTCTATTCTATAAAGCAATCACGTTTGATTTTATCAAAGCTCTCTTACAAATCAATAATGCTTACAAGACAAGTGGTTAAATGAGAAATGACTTTTTAGTAAAATAATCATTTTTTTTTTTTTTTTTTGAAGGTCAAAATATAGGACAAATAAACAAGGGAAAAAACAACGAAAATAATCTATTTTAAACATTTGAAAGATAATTGAATTTCCACCCTTAAACCTTGAGAGAACTTTAATTATTAAGGTGAAAAAGAAAAAAAGAATAAAAGCAATTTTGTTTCTAAAATTAAAATAAAATATTTTTCCATTTAGTACGTTTTTTTTTTTTTTTTAAGTGGTGTATTCAAGACTGACTCGATTTTCTATAAATTAAAAAAAAAAATACAAAAAAAAAAAATCAAGGAAAATATACGAGAGAAAGCGACAAATCTTTCCTATAATAACGATGCAAAAATCGATCCATTCTAAATAGTATTTCATTTAAATTCAAACCTAGCAAATTTATTCAATAACATAATTATTCTATTTAT
Source organism: Euborellia annulipes (assembly GCA_023213315.1). Taxonomy (NCBI): domain Eukaryota; kingdom Metazoa; phylum Arthropoda; class Insecta; order Dermaptera; family Anisolabididae; genus Euborellia; species Euborellia annulipes. The sequence goes on along the minus strand of JAKCPI010030229.1, from coordinate 49,411 downwards.
CATTTTAAACAACTCTTGTTTTGTAAATATAACTTTAGCCCTTAAGGACCTCTCAAAATCTATAATTAAATATATGTTTTGATTTGAGGTTTGAATTTCATTTGAATAACACTTCGGTTGTCGTTGAAAATTCAAAATTGACTTTTCTTTTGATTTAAGGTTTATATATCAAATTTCCTTACAATCGGTTAAGCTATTCATTCGCAATTGTGTATACATACAAATACAAGCACACGAATTGGTCAAAACCTTTTCTCTTCATATTAAATTTTACTTTCTCTTACCATATATATGAAATATAGAAAGTTTTGAGAACACGAAATTCAATGTCGAGATTTTGATGGATATACATGTTTTGAGGTCCCCTGAGTCCAAAAAATTGGTCTGTGTATTAGTAAGGATTTTAAGCATGAAGGAATTGAGCTAGGAGATTGAAATTTTATATTTAAGTTAGGTGCCCTTCTCGGACACTCAAATTATTATTTTGAACGAAATTGGTCAAAAAGTACTAGTACTTTACTTGTGTACTTTTTCAGTTTTTTTTTTCTCGATTTTCTCAAAATTTGCTCCGACGATTTTTTTGATTAAAATTCACAAATCAATTATTTTTTACATGCTCTTTAAAAAGTATATCTGTAAAATTTTTCGTGTAAATTGTTTGAAGGACACTTTACTGATGTACTTATTTTCATAAAATTGGAATTCATAAATCATTTATATGCCTTTTATCAGTAAAGTTTTTCGTGTGAAAATTATTTGAAGTACTTTACTGATGCACAACTTTCTCTTGCCGAAGGGTTAGAGAAAGTTGTGTGTTGTGCGACAAGTCACACTAGATTTTTTACTATGCTAGTCTTTTTTTTTAAACTTTGATATAATAAAAAAATATCTTTTTTCTTGAATTAATATGAAAAAAATGTTGTTTGTAAATTTTATCTCATCGAACCAAAAATTCATTTAATTTAAAATTAAATTGAATTTATATTCAAATACCTGAAGTAATTATTATTATTAATATAAGGTCAAAAAATACGTACACATTTTTATTTAAAACAAATCCTTGTAATTCTTTATAGATATTTTTTTTTTAATAATAAAATTCCTTCTTAAAAGTCCTTCTAACCGTCCCACTCAGCAAATTGTACTTTCCCCTCGTTAACTCACCTTACGAAACGTCGTCTTGATAGCAATTGATGGTATGATCAATAAATCGAGCTGTAAATTATCTTCGCCTTTGTTTTCTATTTTGAAATTTACTATCCGTTCTAAAAGAAATTGATTTTTTCAATGAAATTTAAATAAACATTCAATTTTTTTTTTCTTTAGATTATTAATAATTATTATTTTATTTTCTGTGCCTGCTAATTTCTATACGGTGGATACATCTTTCCGCAGGATTAAAAACAGTAAAATTTTTTTACAATGGGCTTAAAAACATTATATAGTCGTTATCTCAAATTGAAAATTTTCTTATGATACCCAAACTCAAAAAAAGTATTAATAATAATTAATTGATTTTTTTTTTAAATCATTAGATATTAATTCCAATAAATTTATATCCATAACCTAATGTACCACTCCAAGCATGTATTTCATCTGATTTAACGATATTATTTTAATTATAATAAAAATTGAATTACATACTATTAACTATAATTTTTACCGCTATTTAAAGATATAGTTCCGGGTTGACCGATCTAGAGCTCGATCGTTTTTTTTTTTTTTTTTTTTTGTGATAAAATTTGAAAAAACTACATCAGTAAAGTAATAATATTCTACCAAAAACCTGTAAAATTGATAAGTATGAACAGGATAGCGGTCAGGAATCAAATTAGACAAAAAAATTTAAGTTAATCTTTATACAATTTTTTTTTTCAATCTTGAACATTTCGGACGCAAATCACAAATCCTTCCTTTTTTTCCAATTTTTAATGCAAGAGGCTTTGATGAGAGCCATCAAATATATGCTATACACATTCTTTAAGTGTGATTTTATATTATTAAAAAAAATACACCCATCTGTATTAAATTATCAATTGTCCTGAAGAAGAGCACGATTTGCGTCCGAAACGCCGGCGATTAGAATAAAAAATTGATTAAAATTTTTGTCTAAATTTATTCCTGGCTGCCATCCTACTTAAACTTTACTAATTTTCGACATATATATATTTGAATAAGTTGCTCAATGATTATCTCGATTGACTAGTCATAGATATATGACGGTACGATTTCTGGGGGCCATAGGGCATTTGTCCCACCAACAAATAAACATACCGACAAAATATTATGTTAGAAAGCATATAAGATTTTTTAAAAACTTTTATGTGTACAGACCTTCCTTTAGATATACATATTAGATGTATACATTTTTAGATGTAGAATAGGTATAGGGCAAGTAGCCCACAAATTTGTTGAGTCAGGCGGAAATATAACTTTTTGAGCTTGGTCTCGGAGCGATGGCTAATTTCTTTTAAGACTACAACGAGAAATGTTCGTTTTTTCAAAAAACATTCCTACATACTCTAAACTCTATGTTCGTTTTTGTTCCTTATAATAAGACATATATATGTGCTCTAAATAAATCACTATAAATATATATTAAATTCTCAGAGTAAATGCTTTTTGTGCCCAATACTGGACCTTAATATTTCATTCATATAATAGAGAGAGAACTATAATTAAGTTTGCAAGTAAATTTTTTAAAATAATGATAAAAACAATTTAAATTGACGTTTAAACAAAGAATGTTTAAACCTTACTTGAGTAATCTATAACTTATAAAAAATTGATAATAATGTATTCCTATTGACGTCAAAAAGATAGAAATGTCTTAAATATTTTATTAAACTTTTATAAATAGACTTGATTTGATTTCTTCTTCAATTTATATTAATATAAATTTATTTTAGAATCACGATATTTTTTGAATCTATAAATTTTAATTAAATTAAACAAATTATATTCAAATTTTTTCATTAACTTGATGCAATACTTTTTTTTAAATAATTCAAATTTTATTTAAAATAAAATTTTTTTTTTTTTTTTGAATTTGACTGCTCTTTTCTGAACGTATATTTCCGTGGAAGCCCGGCGTCAGCAGCCACAAGGGGTGTCTTTGGCGTCCCCCAATTTGACGATCAATACCAGCCAAGCATTTTAGGGCAGGAGAGAGACCTGCGCACTCTCTCTTCGGTTTTGCCAATGCCAAACACCGATCCTGCACCAAAAACAGTGCTGCAGAAGGAAACCCTGACAAAGCGCAGGTGGACTTCCTGTGAAACCCTCTCCCCCCCCCCTAAAAGAGAGAGAGAACCCTAACCATCGACCCGCTGCCCCACTGACTCGATTTTTGCACATTTGTCAATATACAACCCCCCCCCCCCCCTCTTAACATAAACCAATAATCATCATACAAAAAAAAAAAATCAAAATACTATTTGAATAATTAATTATAAATAAATATTAATTTCCATATGAATTATTATTTACATGAAATTTAAAATTGGTAAAATAAATACATCTGACAATATAAATATATATAGAAAAAAAAAACCCAATGAAATTTCAAAAAATAAAGGCATATTATAAACGCTTTAATAAATAATTATTTATTGAAAATCTCTTATTAACAAAAATACAATTTCACATTTACTTAATAATAAAAATATGTAATTTTATTTTTTTTTATATAATTATAAAAAAAAAAAAACGTATCATATTGAATTATTAAAAAAAAAAATGTTAATTAAAAATCGCTAATTAAAAAATTAATATTGATATACGAAGAAAATTCTTATCTCTTAGCTTGGGAATTTTTGCATTAAATTCTTGCCCCAGAGCGATTTTGCTTTACTCACTCTCTTTTCATTTTATTTTTTTTTAATTTTCCTATATATATTTATTTAATTTTTTATCGTATTATTTTTTTAACCGCTTCAACTTTTATAAAGATTAATAATTCGGGTTTTTTTTATGTAGAAATTATTTTTTTTAGATTTAGATTTTAAAATTGTATCTACATTTAGAGGGTGCGGTGCAATTACCCTTTTATAAAATTTATTTTGATCTCTTTTTAGAGGTTATTCCGGTTTTAAGAGTTGCCTTCTTTATTTTGTTTATTAATTTAGAAGAGATCTTGAATTTAATGATTCTCTCCATCCCTTAATTTCAAAACATATCGAATTTTATATTTTTTTTTTTTTTTACTGTTGGGCTCACAATTGCTTGCTGAAAATAATACATACTTTCTTCATTTTAATTAAAATTTTGATATTTTTTTAATCTCTGTTTATTTTACTTTTTTCATAAATATATTTAGTGCATTAATGATACAAAAAGAGGATGCAGCCAATAATAAAAAGCATCTGTTTTTGTTAACACTCTTTATTTCGGAACGTTTCAGATACTTTTTATTATTGGCTGCATCCTCTTTTTGTATCATTAATCCAATTGTATAACAGCCACAATTTGTTATAAATATTTAGTGCATTTTTAATATTTTACTTTTTAGTGGGATCTTCAAGTTGGGCGTGGTTCTTCTCATAATTATATTTATTTGAAGATATTTTTCTTTTTTAATTTAATATTTTTTTTTATTTTTTTTTATTTATTTTTTTTGATATATCTGAAGCTGTTAAAGGCAATGAATCTGTTTATCAAGAGATTAAACCCATAAATTTAGAAAGGTTTGAACTCGGTCTCTTGGTTTCTTCCCTTCCTTGACGCCTATATCAACTTACTTTGTTAAGAATATCATACTTTTTAAGCTACTTAAATTTGATTCATCTGGCCAAATGGTGCAAACGCCCAGGGCCATTGCTGAAAATAATAATAAATTTGATTCATATTTTTTTTTTTACTTAATAAACTAGTTTGAATTTGATTTCACAAACTGGGTATATTAAAATTCAAGCACGACAGTATATGAAAAACGTTTGAAAATTCATATTTTTTTTTTTTACAGTGTACATTTAACTTCATTTCGCTCTTTTAAACTTTAATCAACATTTGAATAGGTCATTTTTAATTATTTTGCTTATTTAGGCAGTTTATGTATTAAAAAAAAATAAATTGATAAGATTACATTTTTCTTCCTTTGTTAATAAATAAATCAATACTTTTAAGGATCTAAATATTATATTCCCAGGAAATAAATCAATCGCTCCTTGCCCTCGTCTTCTCTGACAACTCTGCTCCCATATTATGATCCATTAAAAGAGAGCCTAGGGGAATCTAATTTGACATATATTACTATGTTGAGTGTTGAATTCTAACACTCCTGACAATATCTCTTATTTTGGCTCCCGGCTAGATTTGTTTAAATCATTGATACACCGCGGGGTGTATGTATGTGTGAACGCTTTGGTGTTTATTCAAATTATCTGTTTGAATTAGGCATTTAATATATAAACATCTTGTAACTATTGTAATTGTTAGAAATTACTGCCTGATTAAATCTTCTCTTTTTTAATAAAAATAATTCTAAATGCATAGTTTTGGGACGAAGCAAGTCTATTTGATATCTCACATAAATCATTATATTATATCCTCATTTACCAGGGACTAATGTGCCTCCTTTCGGCTTTCACTTATAAATACAAAATTATATTCTCATATATTTCAGAAGATGGATATACATATTTTGAGGTGCCTTGTGTCCAAAAAAAAATGGGTCCTACAAATTTATCTGTGTGATTTTTACATATTTTAAAAGTTTTTTTTCCAAATCTTCTGAAATTTTGTATTTATTTAGGATTCTCTATTGTGTATAAAATATCCAAATATAAAATTTTGAAAAATAAGTTTATTTCAGCAGTCAACATTTAAAATACAATTGAAATACACAGATCTTATGAGTAGACCAGCCACATAAGACTTTTCAGTTATTTTGTGAATTAATCAGGCCTCCTAATAAATGAAATTTTTTTAAAATTTGTTTTAAGGTCTTTTTTTTGACATCTAAGTCAATTTAGATCCCATCTCTATTTCAAATGACTGGTAGCCAATTTAATTGAAATAGATTTTTCTCGCTTGGGACGGGAAGCGAACCTGGAAGGGTCACAGGCAAATTAAAATTTAATAGTAAAAAAAATTACTTTTTATTTAATCGTTGATTGTTTGGGTGAATGTTGAGATTGATAAATAGAAGAAAAGACCAGCACCTGTTTATCCACCAAACACACTATTTATTTGCAAATATTTTGGGTTTCAAAACGCCACCCATCATCAGTGCGGAAAATAGTTTTGGTGGTGGATGTAGACTATATTTTTGCTTCTTATAAAATATAAATGTTTGTCATTTTCATTTCAATGTTCTTAAATAGACAAATTAGCAGTAAGGAATGAGGGGATCTCATTCAGAGGCAAAAATATAGATGACATCCACCACCAAAACTATTTTCTGCACTGATGATGGGTGGCTTTTTGCAACCCGAAATATTTGCAATTAAATACTGTGTTTGGTGGATAAACAAGTGCTGGTCTTTTCTCCTATTTACTTTGTATTTATACACCCTGAAAAATGTTTACGAAAATATTTTTACTTTTTTGTAGTATAATAATAAGTAAAGTAAATACTAAAGTTTAATATTTATAAATCAGCCTTAAGCATTTTAAAGCTCTACTACTTATTAAATACTCGAAATGCGCCTCTCATTTATTTCGATCATCCTGCATGATAGGGTGACTTTGACAAACCCATGATTCTAAATAATTCCGCGCTTATTACCAAAATAGATCTGATTGACATACAAATATGAAAAAAAAAAGAAACAATCAAACTGGTATTTAATTTTGAGTTAGATTAAAAAAAAAAAAATCTCCATTAAAATAAATTTCTATATACATTTTTATATTTCTCTTTATATTATTTTTTAAACGTCCAAATCTTTTTTCCCGACCCTTTTTTTTTATTTAAGGGTTGAACACGTTTTTCCTGTCCCCGTTCACAATGAAATAATTTTCTTTCCTTATAAAAGGTGATATCAAAACCCATCTTGATGCATTAGGTGTTTCGTTGATCTGAAAAGGTTTTGGATAAAATTGATCCAACAGAGACGGTTAGAGATATCAAAAAGAAGTTAGAAGAAAATATTTTTTGATAAGCCCACGTCCTCTTCCAATATTCTAAGGGATCAAGATAGGCTCTCTGGTATTAAGTCAAGTAAAAAGAGATTAAATTTTGGAAAGTAAATTTTTGCACACACGAACTGGTTCATCTTCTATTATTTATTATTATTATTATTATAGATATTATTTTCTATCTCTAAAATATGGATTTTATCGACATTTTTTAATTATAACCAGCTCCAATCTATCATGCCAAATTATTTTAAATTTTAAGAATTTAAATTAAATTAATAAAACAATCAAATAAGGAAAGAATAATAAAATAAATTTAATTAAAATCAAAAAGATTTGAACACTCAAATTTATTCAGACTAGGTAAAATTTGTCAGCTCTTTAGTTACTCGCAATTTTAATTATAATATTTTATACTCGACATTACCACCTAGAAAAGGGATCAGCATATGAGCCGGCTTTAGCATACTCTAAAAGGTTAAACTTTTATAAAATGATTTTTAATAAATCCCCTCTTGTGGGTTTGTGAATGTCAACCACGAGTTACATGAGCCAAGGTTGGCATTTCTTCTATTCCCTTTATGTCTGCCTTCCCCTTTTTTCTGATCATTGCTCCTTTTTCAACCCTCTTGAAAGGAGGTGTGTTTTATGTGGTTGTTTGGATGGATAGCATTCAGGTTGGAATAAACTTTATTCAATAAAGGCTAGAAAAAGAAAAATCTGGTGTGACTGGCCCACCAGATTTTTTGTGTCGAGATATACAATATTTAGTTTCCAATAGCCCCTTAGTTAACTTGTGTATTTTAAATGATGACTGCTTGAAATAAACTATGGTTATTTTTCAAAATTTTAATCTCATATTTGGATATTTTATACACAATAGAGAATCATAAATAAATACAAAATTTTATAAGAATTGGAAAAGATTTTTTTAAATGTGTAAAAAGTTCCAAAGGGGGTCGACCGACCCCCTTTTTGAATCAAAATTAACATACAAATCCCTATAGGGATTTAATATTGGCTCACTGGAAGGAAGAACCGGAAAATGGAATTTGGAAATTCTGAAATACATCGGTAAAGTGTAATTCAAACGATTTTCACGAAAAATTTTACTGATATATTTTTGAAAGAGCATCTAAAAAATAGTTATATGAATTTTAATCTAAAAAGAAAGATTTATATTCTGTTGCCATGGCAACCATTTCTCCTACCTTTTTCCTAAGAAGAATATGAGTAAAGTGGTCTTCAAAAGATTTCAAGGGCAAAATGAGAATATACATTTTAGAGAGCTTGTAAAAAATAAATGACTTTTTGAATTTTAATCAAAATCGTTGGAGCGAATTTTGAGAAATCGAAAAAAACTGAAATAGTACATTAGTTAAGTACTAGTACTTTTTGGCCGATTTTGCTTAAAAGCTTATTTACACGAGTTCAGAGTGTACCTAACTTAAATATAAAATGTCAACCTCGTAGCTCATTTCATGGTTAAAAATGTACACACACACACCTCAAAACATGAATATCCATCAAAATCTCGACATAGAATTTTTGACATAATCGCAATACTTTATATATATTTCATATATCGTCGCTTGCATCACGTAGTGACGTATCTAAAAAAAATTAAAAATTGAGATACAACGGGTATGGGCGTGTCCTGGCGTTCTTTACATTATCACAAAGTGACGAATCTGTATTTCCATGTTTTTTCGTATTATTTAAGTTTTTTGGTTTTGCGTATCTATTCATTTAATATAACACCAGGAACTAAAATCATAGAAATTGAGATACGTCACTACATGATTCAGGCGACGATATGTAGGATAGGAGAAAGTAAAAATTTTCTTCATTTTTTACTATTCAATTGGCGTTTCGGTCAAGTCTTCTTAGCTTATTCAGAATATAGAAGAAATATTTTGTTAAAAAATGGAGAAAAGCCAGCCAGTTTCAGAAACAGGCTGATTTTTCTTCACGAAATTTACAGGTCTAGCAACACTTGATCAGATTAGATAGATATTTATTTATCACTTTTTCTGCTCTCTTGGGATCCCTGAGAAGGAACCTATAAGGCATAGACGTACTCCTTTATTTCAATGTAGCTGCCATCCATCCAAAACAACCATTTATTAAATAGAGTATAATCAAAATAATGGTTGCAATCGAACCGTAACTTCCTGAGAAGCAGGATCTCCACTCTATCCTAAACATTGGCATTTTATATTTTTCTATAATTTTTATCTTAAGATCTAATAAATTTAGAATGTTTGAGGTTGTGGTTAGGGATTATTATTTTTTGAAATTATTAAAAATCAGAATTTAAATTGACAGCCCCTGCGAATTGAGAGCAGGCAACCAAATCTTCATGAATTTAAAAATCTTATCTTAAGAACCATTTTTAAATCTTTTTTTTTTATTAGTATTCTTCAAATAATTATCTATCGTTTTCATTAAAATAAGAAGCTGGATATGTATCGTGTCCAGAGACTATAAACCCCCAAATCTTTTTCTCCCGTTCGTGCTTTTAGAAATATCTTGTGTTGAAAAAAAAAAATTATTTATTTCTTAACAATTATGAAATAACGTATATATTCATATATATTGATAACAACCATGCGAATGTACAGTTATAAAACGTTTTCACCTCTTGTATCAATTTCTTATTTGAATTAGTCTCCAGGGAATCTCCCGGGATCTCTAGCCCCTTTTTATTTACATAGATGTGTCCAAGGATAATTACGTAGGCACTGATTTGTTAAATCAGTCGTCGATGCCTAATGCTCTTTCACCTCACCCTTTGTTTATATAATATTTATGTTTGTAAATATTATTGGAACGATTTTTTTTTAATATCATAAAATTCTATGCCTATATAATTTCCAAATGCAATAATTTAATTTAGTATTAGTGATGTATCGCTGATTATATCTTAGGCCGATTAACGATTCAGTCTCCCATTTGAGATCCGATTAGCAATTTAACAAAAATTTTATTTTTATCGATAAACCCAAAATTGTATTTACTTTAATTTTTCTAATTGAGTAAATTATTTCAGGCACAGATTATTTCAAGTTCTTTTGATTAATACACATTTTATCAGGTTTACTAGATTTCATTTTGTATATTCCATTGGAAATTAATTATTTATAATTAAATTATTATTTTTTTTTTTTGTTTTTTTAATTAAAATGTAAATCCCATTTATTTTACTAGAATACGAATTTTGAGAGTTCCAATTCATTTACAATAAATAATATAAATATAGATAATAACATTGTATTATAAAATGAAATATAATCAAATCTGACTTTTACAATTTTATTCAATTCAATCAAATCAATCTTTTTTTTTCTGTTCGAGAAAAGTTTTTTTTAGTACTCTTTATTTTTGAAAGCTTTTTTATTATTTTTCAATATTTCAAACAAAAAAAAAATCTCATAAAATTTTATTTACCTTTTTGATTTAATAAATAAGCTTACCTGTAAAAAAAAATCAGATTATTTTTTTAAAAGAAACATTTTTATATTTATTTTATATTAACTTTTCCATCCGAAAAGATTAAAACTCTTTTTCTATGACATAGATTTATTATTAATATTTTTTTTTTTTTAACTTTTCACACAAAAAAAATTATAAATTAAATATTAATTACTTTTAGAGAAAACAAAAACAAGAAAGTTTTTTTATTATTAGTTTCACCGACTTCACTTTTTAATAAAGCATTCGTTATGTTCGTAGCTTAGAAACCTTTTTTCTTTCATTTTTTTTTCTTTTTGATAAGACATTATTATTTTAATGAACATGAATCTCTTAGAGTATATTGTAATGTTGTAATTAACTTTTTTTTTTCATAAACTTTTGTGGGAAATTGAATATGAGACCCACATTATAATACAATCACAATTCTAAGCTCAGATAATAGATTATATAATATCATTTCATTTTTATAAAATTTATATTAATTTTTTTGACATATACTAAAGCAAACTATATTTCATTGTAGGTACCTATTAATTTTTTTTTTATTAATTTATTATTATTATTAAAAATTTAAAAGTAAACTCACTGAATACTACGGATCTGGAGATGTTTAGGCTTTTTCAGAAAAAAACCTCTCCAGATTTTCCAAATTTTTTTTTATTTAAAAGAAGTAACCATACAAATATTAGTCAGATTTTATTTTGTCAGTGTAATTTTAATATTGTTGAGGATTAGTATAATTTATATTTTAAAATATTTTCAACAATTTTTTTAAAATATATAACTGGTAACATGAGACAAATGATATATTAATTTACACTAATTACATATTTCATTACCTCACATATATTTCTGACTTTAAATGTTAAATAAAAGTAGAAAATTATTCCATGAAATAACTCTAAATTAAATAGTCCTACCCATCTACTTTATGGTAGTGACGCGCCACAATCAAGTCCCCACTTGGGAGCTAGTGCCTTAAGTATATGGTATATATAATATAATAAATAGTGAAATAATTTTAATGATCGAAAAGGTAAAATAAAATCATCTATACCAAAGTTTACAACAAAAGGTAAAATAAAATCATCTGTACCAAAGTTTACAACAAAAGGTAAAATAAAATCATCTGTACCATATTTTATTTTACCCTTTCGGTCATTAAATTATCATTAAAATTATTAAAATTAAAAACAGTTTGTATAACAGACTTCATATACAGGTTTATGAATATCCCTTGAAAATTTTTAACAATATATGTTTATGAATTTTGAATTCTAATATATCGACGGAAACACTTCCATACAATTTGTATTTTTAAATAAAACAAGAAGGAAATGAGCTACAAGGTTGAAATTATATATTTAAGTTAGGTAACCTCCTGATACGCTAAAATAAGAGTTTAAATAAAATATTCAAGAGTACCAAGAGTACTGTACTAGTATACTTTACTGATGTAGCATCTATTGAAAATGAGACTAAAGCCCAGTAGTTAGGCAGCCCAAATGGCACACGCACACTTTCTTGTCTGAGTGAGAAATACCTTTTTCAAACCTGGCTTTAGTCTCAATACTATTGCAATAGATGGTGCTTTTCACTTTGTTAGATTTTTTTAAAATTGACTCTAACGATTTTGATTAAAATTCATAAATCAATTATTTTTTAGAATGTATATTCTCATTTTGTTTTCAAAATTGTTTGAAGCACACTTTACTCTTGTAAGGATAAAATAAGAGGAATCGTTTTTATGATAACAAAATATAAATATTTTCTATGTTTATAAATTTTACATCTTGAATTCTAATGTACTGCCGGAAATTAAATATGCACAAAAAAATCTTGGTGTGATAAGCTCAGAACACAACTTTCATTTAACGATGTGCAGAGAAAATAGTGTGCTGTGAGACAGTCACACCAGAAAAAGTTATATATATATTTTTACTTTCTCTTACCTATTTAAGTGAACATGTCAAAAATTCGATGGAATTTTTTTTTAATTTATCGCATCTAAATATCCTTTAAGTGAATTAACAGAATTTAAACAAATGTATAAGTGTAAAATGACTGTTATATATTAATCGTAAGGAAGGTAGATGTCGACGTTCCGGCCAATCGCATCCTTCTTCGGGACCGAACGTTGTTATAAAACACACTTACTGTGTAATATATAGAATTTTATAACACCCTTTGGTCCCGAAGAAGGAAGCATTATCGGTTATTTAAATTTATTGATTTTATATTCATAACAATACTAGATAAGTATTGTCAAAGAAAATTAAAAACCTTTTTACAGTAAATTCAATATGTTCATAGATCAAAAGCTTTAATAAATAAAACGTTCTTTATCACTTTCGATAGTAATAGTAATAATAGTGTGTTTTGTGAAGTAGAGAGAGAGTTGATTGATTTGTTATTTATTGGTCGCAGGTGATGTTATTTCGGCCGCTCTAACAGTGACTATGGAAACAGAGGGATGGGCTTGCGCGCAGGCCAAGTGGTCCAGTGGAGTGCGAACGCGCTGACGCTGCTGCTAGGACTGTCTGTCGCCAAAATTCCTCTTCTACTCCTCCCCACAGCAGGTAAGACAAACACTGTTTTACAATAGATTATCAACACCCACTACACATACGCACACACACCCCCACACATCAAGTGTTAAACACCTACTCGTATTAAAGGGAGTAAATATATCTATCCATCCGATTCTTTTTTTATCCTTTCCACTGGTCAGGTAAAAAATTAAATCCCCCATATAAACTCAAAAATTAATTAAAACTTTTATTATTTTGGACATTGACAATTAATTACTGGGTATATTAAAAATCAGACTTGGAAGTCAGGTTTCAGGAAGTTTTGGAGGAGTCGGAGTCTGAGCTAAGCTGATCAGTGGAGCCGAAGCCATTAAAATTTCTCTTACTCAGGCTTCTACTTATCTAACTTTTTTTTTTACATTTATGATTTTCTAATTAATATTTAATACAAATAATAATCGGCTTCAATATTACTCCTAACGAACTACATCTCAAATAACTTAGACTCGAATTTTTTGTAAATGAATTAAATTCATAAGGGATTATTGTAACAGAAAGTTATAATTTTTTTAATGACTTATTAAAAAAATTATGAAAATTAATTTTTTGTTATCAAGCAAATACAGATAAACAAACTTACAATAATTTTAAATTTTTTTTAAATTTAAGAATGAATTTATTATTATTATTCATCACATATTAATTAAGAAAAATTTAAAGTACGTTGAGATAATTTAAAAATTAACTGTCAAATAGTTCAGCACTCTTGTAAAAGATGGCAGGCTAGTCTAACAGCCGGTATTATCAGATCCTCTTTTAACCTATACATGTATCTCTTCTATATTTATATATTTTTATGCTTTTATAAATGATACATAATATATAATAACATTTATAAAGTAATTCATTTGTTAAAAAATCAATGTAAATCAACCAAATGCATTAGATTATTAGCTACCATTCTGACATCTCTTGGCAAATTTCGTAATAAGTGTTTTTTTGGCTTACTTTTTAAGACACATAGCGCCATCTTTTTGGCAAAAACATGCCTAACAGCTTCGCTCCTACTCACCCTTAAGAAACTTTCTTACTAGAAATATCTTTTTGACTTGTTTATTAAGGCTTTTGTGGCTTGTATTATAATTAATACGGGAGTTTTTAATTATAGATCTCATTTGTATTAATTATTTATTAAAAATAAATATACTGTACTACGTGTTGGCTTATTCTGCAGTCGTTTTCAAGTACTTTTTGACTTCTTAAAAATAAATTGTTTTTAAAATATAAAATACAAACTAGTCCAATGGCCGAAGTTAACATTCCAAAACTTTTTATATATTAACATTCACTGGCTTTGATATTTTGTGGGTAGGAAATAAAACTCATAAACATTACATTTTGTTACATTTAGGAGTAGACAAACTTTTGCCTTTGATCATACCTACTAGTTTATTAATGAAAAAAAATAGCAGATAGAGCTATTAGGCCAGGGGTGGCCAACCTCTGGAAATAGGCCAGTGATTGGTCTTCTAATTGTCAGTCCAATCTGTAAAATTTAAAAGAATCAATATATTCCATATACAGAATAGACAAGTTATTCGGATATAAAATAAATAAAATCAAAACAAAAATAAAGTTACAAGTAAAATTGCCTTGTTGTAGTGTAAAAGACCATTGGAATATCTTATTTCTACTAATATTTAATTTTTTTCCAAACATCGATCATTCTTCTTACCCAGCCACTCACTTAACCATTTTACTTTTTTTTTTTAATTTTTTTAAAAATGCATACATTTATAATTGAACATTTTACTCTTGAAATAATTTTCATGTCTTTCATTAATATCAGATAATATAACAAGTTGAAAGGTTTATATGTCGTACGTGGATAACAAAATTACGAATATGAAATTAAACATAATTTATATATCTTGGTTAATAGAACTTATTTGGTTTCAAATAACGCTCTATGAAATTGTTTTATACCTACTAACCAATAAATCGTTTAAGATAATAATATTTGGTACAGACTTGATTGGGCATAATAGGCCACCTTAATGTCTTTCCACCCCTTTGACTCTCTTTCGCAACGAACGTGTTAACACTTAAAGCCAGTCCAATGAAAATCAACATTCTGGCAGTTGCTATTATTATAATAAATTGGGTTGTGAAAGTTCATTTGTATTTTTTCATTTACCCGAATGTAAAATTCATAAACAGTTTGTGTAACAGACTTCATATACATTTTTATGAATATCTCTTGAAAATTTCTAACACTATAGTTAGATCATTAAAGCCTTCAACTTTTCAAAATTTGAGAAGTTTTTTTGTTTTGACTGTCTGTCTCATCTCAATATTTCCTAATTATTTTTAAAAATAATAAGTCCCTACTTTATAACCTGTCGATTCTATAAGAAAAGGAGAGTAGAAAAAAGGAGCAGGGATGACTCATTAATTTTTGGGTACCATGGTTGCCGTTTTCAAAGAAAAATGAATGAAAAATTGGAAAATATTGAAAAAAATTATCTTTTGATCAGTATCCTTAAGCTGATAAATTACCCTTCATTGCCATCGACTATCACAACAAAAGAAGCTTATTTGAAAGAGAAGGAGAATAAAAATGAAATTTTTCATAAACCCTTAACTATATTCAATATTTAATAAGAAACAATACAATATTTATATCGCATCTCACTATCATTTTCAGTTCTGAATCTTTGGTAATGAATACAGTAAAGTAAATTAAATTCAAAAAAGTTGTTTTATTAGTTGATTAGTTTATATATAATACATCCTCTTAAAGCCCTATTTATCATTTATAATTTGTTAAATTACATATGATAATAAAATATCCTCTCAAAAAAATCCAGTAGTAGAATTTTATTTTTATTCTACTTTGTCAAATTCAATTATAATTTTCGAAAGAAAGTTTTCTTTTGTTAATGGATAATTAAAAAATTATATTAATTAAATAATTTAGGAAATAAAATTAAGTGCATAGATTACCTTAGAACAGGATGAGGAGGGGGCGGAGTGGGGGAGGAAAAAGGTACATTGCCCCACCCCTTGCCCGAGCAAGACCTTAAAAAAAATTATTCTCCCCAGAGAGAAAAAAAAAAAACTTATAATAGCCTATAGGGACGGGTTCTAAATGGTCTCAGATGGCGAAAAAAGTTAAAATATCATCAAAATAGGCCAGTTATGCAACAAAAAGTTTATTTTATTTTGAAGAATTTTTCCGGAACCATTTATTTAAATTTCCCTTTTAGGGGTGGCCACATGCAACCCTCCTTGAACATTTTTTCCGGCCCGCGAGGTTCATCACACTTACAAAATATATTTATTTTATTTTTTTCACCCCAAAAAATGTCTATAGTGAATCTAAATATAATATGGGGATATATTATTTTATATGAGGCCCGCGGAGTTATGATGGATTTCCAAAGTGGCCAGCAAAATCATTTTAACCCAAATCCCTGATCTAAACGCTTCACTTTTGCCAGCGCTGTGAATTGGTTGCCGAGCTTGTAGGGGCTATCAATCAAAAATTGATACGAAATAAAAAAAAAGTTATACTTGAAAATAAAAACTTTTTTTTTTTAAGGTCTTTTTCGGCATCTAAGGCCATTTAGAGCCCATCCCTATTTATTTCAAATGATTTGTCAAATCAAATGAAATAAATTTTTCTCTCTTGGGACGGGAAGCGAACCCGGGACTCCGGTGCGAGAGGCAAATGTCTTCTCACTGAGCCACGGCTCCCGGGCAAAAATAAAAACCTATAAAATTATATTAATAATTCTTATTAGATGACACTTTTTTGTGACTGTGATCCTAGATCATTGACTGTAGATACTTATAATTTTAACAATTAATTAAAAAATGTTTTATACAAATACATGATAAAAAAACTTAACAGAAAATTTTTAAAATATAATTACATTTATTTAATGTTTATATTTTAATATAAATAGTAGGCCTAATAAATTATTAAAAAAAAAAAAATTTTTTAATATAATAAATTTGAATTAATGCTGTAAGGTTAAATGTGCGCGCGGACTCTTTATGTTAGTCAAGATACGTTAGAATTAATTTTCTAATGCTCGATTAAGGGTCAGAGATTTGCTAAGCTGGCTTCTGGCCCCTGAGTGTGGATTGCTTTATTACGTCACAAACCACATCCCTTCCTCCACAAGATTCAGTAGCCACTGAGGCTTCAAAAAGACAACAATAAATCTGTGTTCATTGTTTCCACAAATATTCGACGCTATTATTAGAAGCCATCTTTTCACCTGCCTATTCCAACGTTGTTTGACTAGCTTGGAACCTTCTTTTTATAGGTAATCTTTTCCAATTCCTATGAAATTTTTTATTTATTTAGGATTCTATATTTTATATAAAATATCCAAATTTGAGATTAAAATTTTGAAAAATAACCATAGTTTATTTCTAGCAGTCAACATTTAAAATGCAAGTTTGGAACTATATATATATCTCGATGCAAAAAAAATCAGCTGTGCGACCAGTCACGCCAGATTTTTCGTCTCAAGTTCCCATGTTTCATCGTTTATTTTATATATTTTGGGGAGGCCTGCTTAAATCGGGAGCCGGGATCTTTCTGTGATTTGGAAGAGATTTTTACAAATATCTCATCTCCTACAAACTGAAGGGGAATGTCTTTCTCTCTCACGCCTTCTCCCTTCACTCTCTATTATTTTTCATTATCACAAGCTCTTTCCCTTTTCTTCTTCTCTTTTTCACTCTCTCCCCTCTCGTTGGAGCTCCTTTCATTTCTCTCTCCCTCCATCTCTTTCTTATTTCTCTCACTCATGATTTCCCCTTCCTTTCTCATCTTCTCACACTCTTCCTTTCCATCACTCCATACAAATAAACAATTCTCAATTCTATTAATTCCCTTTTAGCCAATTAGGTGTTTTTACTCAAAAATTCAATGTCGAGATTTTGACGGATATACACGTTTTGAGATCCTCTGAATCCAAAAAAGCGGGTTTCGCAACATGGTCAGTCTGCCTGTGTGTGTTTCTGTCTATGTCTCTGTGAACAAAATATCTCAAGAATGAAAAGAGCTAGGAGGTTGAGATTTTATAAGTTCGGTTCCCCTCCTGAAACCTGAAAATAAGCTTTTAAACAAAATCGGCCAAAAAGTAGTAGTATATTTTCATTTTGCTCTCAAAATTGTTTGAAGCACACTTTACTCTTGTACTTCATAGGCAAGATAGAAGAAATTGTTGCCATGGTAACAATATAAATATTTTCCCATGTGTATAAATTTTACATCTTGAATTTCAATATATCGGTGGAAAGTAAATATATCTCGACACAAAAAATCTGGTACGACCATCACACCAGATTTTTTACTCTTATGTGAATGTTTATCCAAATTTAATTTTATAATTGATAACAAATAACAAAATTTGTTTATTAAAGTTTTTTTGGTTTGAATTATTAAATATTATTAGGAGAATTTTTAATTATAGACCATATTTTTGTATTAATTATTTATTAAAAATTCAAATACTGTGCAACGTTTCGATTGCTTATTCTGCAGCCGTTCTCAAGTACTGTTCACTTGCTCCGACTCAAGTGAACTTGCTCTGTCTCAGTTCACTTGAATGGAAGCAAGTGTACAGTCTTTGATAACGGCTGCAGAATAAGCAGTCGAAACGTTGCACAGTATATATATTTTTAATAAATAATTAATACAAAAATGTGGTCTATAATTAAAAATTCCCCTAATAATAATAACAAAATTGATACAATTCAAGTGCGATCTATTTAGTACTTAATCCAATATTTATAAAAAATAAAAATTTTCCTGTAAAATGAAGTTTAAACTATCTCTCTATATAATTAACTTTTATCTTTGTTTTTATAATATTAAATTTTCGAAGACTTTTATATAATTTTAAATTATCGAAGACTCTCTGCCATTATCCATTCAGACTTTTTAACTCTCTTCCCTCTCCATTAAGACTTTCCTTAAAAAAATCATTTTATTTTTAAAGAAACTTGGTTAATTACAACTCAGGTGACTAATTAAAAACTTTGCAGTGTTTATGAAATATTCCAGAATATTAATCTATATCCTTTAGGAAATTTTCAAATAAAACTTAAAAGGGCCTATCTCATTATATTTCTATCAGTAGCTATCAATAACAAATACTTTTATTATCTAAGGCACCTAAGCCTAAATACGATATTGGAAAGAAAATAAAACAAAGGCCTTTTATATTATGAATATACAATAATGAGATTTTGATTTCTTTTAAAAATATTTTTTATTATTTCTCATAACAAGGCGGGGAGAGTTTGTGTAATCTGCTTATTCAGACCAGAAATTTTTGACTTAAATTGTTAAATTTAAATATGAACTTTGTACATCATCTATATACATAGGCTTAGCCAGAAATTTTTGATGGGGGGAAGGGTTTCAAGAAAATTTTTCAAACATTTGAAAAATTTAAGATTATTTTAGGGCATTTATAAATCTTTTTTTTTTTTAGCTAGAGACTTTCTCTTACCCTATGTGAAATATAATTAGTATTATAGAGCTTAAATATCTAGTCATGGCTTGGGTTCGATGGGGGGTTTGAACTCCCAAACACCCCCCCTGGCTACACCTATGTGTAGCTATATATATATTGCTTAATGTTTCTCTGACTGTCCGTCCGTCTGTCTGTCTGTCACGCTCTGTTTAGGCAACTTCCCGTTAAAATTTTGAAATGATATTTTATATCCCCTATGGATTACAGAAAAATTATTTCCTTCCCGAAAATCCTATAACTTGTTGAGTTATTAATTATTGAAGTTACGATTTTTCCCATAGGTTTATGTATTCTATGAAAAATCAAAACTAATTAATTGTAATAAAATAATTAAATCTTTCAAATGAAAAAATATAAAAATGGTTTTGGCTCTCATGTGATTATAATGAAGAGGTGGAGATATCAGCCAAATTGGAATGCTCGAGGTTCAATAAAACTCCCTGAATAAGAAGTTTCTTGAATGTATTTGGCCATCTTCAGAAATTATACCTGGTACAATTACTAACTGAAGATATAGCCAAATAAATTCAAGAAACGTCTTATTCTGGGAGTTTTATTGAACCTCGAGCATTCCAATTTGGCTGATATCTCCATTCCTCCAATATAAATATAAAAATTGTTATTTAATTAAATTTTTCTCTTAATTAACTATCATGTTGTATACTGTACATAAGTCCAATAATTTGTTAATTTGTTAATGTCGGTTTATCTGCCTGCTCTCCTAAGTATCCCTACAGTTAAAAAGGACCAGGGTCCACCCAAACCACAGTCAGTGGAGCGGCCAAGTGCGACGCGGCTAGTTAATATAAAAATACACAGATGCACTTGAATATCCAATTGCCTATTGTATATATCTTTACTTTAATATTATTTATTAAATTAAATTGATTAAAAAAGGAAACATTAGCCTTGAGTTTTTTAATTTTTAAATTAACATATTTCTTAATTATAAAATTACAAATATTTGTGCAAAATTGCTTGGTTGATTTTGTCCTAAGGCCGTGCTTATATATAAGTAGACACAATTTAATTTTCTACTATGAAATGAGGGAATTGAAAGAATATCCGACAACAAATAATTAGGCCACCTCTTGTTTCGTTCTCTAATTAAAGTTAAATTAATATTAATCAGAGACGGTCCTGGAATTTAGCTTGTAAGGGGGAGATCTAAAATTTTTTTATTAACAAATATATTCAAGTATCTCTAAAATAAAAATAAGAAACCAAAATATTTAGTGTGTTTAGCTCCTATGGGGGAGTTATTTGCTCCGCCTTTTTCACCTGCAGAATCGGTCCTGATATTTATTTTAGTATGGTTTAAATACGTAATTTATAAATAAGAATAAAGGATTTTTTAAATTCAAAATGGGGAGAGGGGGAGATATAGCCTTCTTTTGCTCCTTCTGGGTTTGCTAGTGCAGTCCGACAAATTGTCCTTAATTCTACCCGATATGAAAATTAAACAAAAATTTGTTTTGATTAAGCTTACATATTTTCACATTGGAAAGCATTAAGGACGATTTGCAAAACATCCATGAATGTACTGAGGATAATGTCATCCCACTAACACCGATATATTTACAATACACGGAGTATTAAGTAAAATTCTTCTCTGGTTGAAAGTCCTACCTAGTAATTATTATCTTAACGACCATCTTTAATCAATCAATATATTTGTTTGTGCTTGACAATCTTATAGGGCGTTATTTAAATACCAAATAATTAGAATAAAACTATTTTTTTTTTTTATTAATTTGCTAATATTATTTATAAATTGAAATCTTTAATATAATAATATACATATTTTTAACTGAAAAAGTCAGGCTATGTTCCAAAAGCCTCATACAATCGTTACCACAAGTAAGAGCATGTGCAGAAAGAACATTTTCTAATTAAGATAAAATGCGTCTGACAATTAACAAGGGTTGGGATCTGTTCTTAAAACAAAGCCATAATTAATTCTATTAAAGTCCACAAATTGAGAAATAAAAATATTCTCTAGGTTGTTGGTTAATTGTTAACCTTAGGATATATATAGATTGAAATCATTAAATCCCACCCAAACTATATTCATTTTAATAAATGATATTATAATAATCAGTCTAGAAATTTATTTACTTTTGGTAGGCATTAATGATTTCTTTTTTATATATATTATAAATTATTTCATATATCTTCGATATATGATCACTAACATTAATAGCAGATATCTGGCTCTTTTGCAGGAGAGAGTTTCCAAGATGCGGTACACATCACCGCAATCCTTGGCGAATCTGTCGTGTTTAATTGCCACGTGGAATTCCCTAGCGACCACCCCGTCCCCTATGTCCTCCAATGGGAGAAGAAGGTAGGCGACACGGTAGGCACCGAAACACTCTGCTCTTTCTTATACTCTGCTCGCATTTTGCAACCTCTCTGACTTGCCGAGTTGGAGAGTTGGGCACAGGAACGTGAGCGACTTGGCTGCCTATCTTTCATATTCCTTAATCCCATCTTTTCTCTATTCATACTTTTTATTTCTCTTTTTCATCTAGTTAATAATAATAACAATACATTTACAATTTTATATAAACAAAACACTTCCATGAGGTACAATAAAAAATTAACTTTCCTCAAATCGAAAAACTTGATAAGATGGTGAATGCAGTCCAAATTTATACAGATAAAATGAAAAAGAACAAAAAATTACAGGTAGTACTACATCTTTGGTATTATTATCAAAAACGAATAATTTGCAATAGGCCCTAATGTTTATATTTGGTTAACAGGTGCGCAATCATGTTTCGGCCACTATGAGAGCCATCATCAGAACCAATATTTCATCCACATAACAAAAATGTCTTGAGGTGTAATTTATATGTTTAACAATTATCTTTATATTTTTTATGATTAAAAAGTTAATTTCTTCACGTCAGATTTGTTTTTCGATCAACTTTTTAATTATCACTTTTATTCATAAAAAATATAAAGATAATTGTTAAACATATTATTACCCATCAAGACCTTTGTGTTATGTGGATGAAATTTTGGTTCTGATGATAGCTCTGGCCGAAAAATGATTGAGCACCTGTTAACCAAAAATAAACATTATTGAAAATTATTCGTTTTTGATAATAATACCGAAGAAATACTACCTGTCATTTTTTTGTCCAAGAAAGAAAACACTAGTTTCCTTATTTTATCCGAAAAAGTATTCTTTTTCTATCTATCTAATAAAAATAAAATCCATTACATATATACACTCACTGAATTACAAGCTTACATATACTCTTCGGAATACTTAAATGTACATTTGGTTGCAATAAATGCTGCTAACTTTTTAAAATAAATGACTTTAAAAGTTTTAAAACCTTTTTAAAATAAAAAAAATAATTTCTTATTAAAATTTATCGCATGAAATAATAAAACTAACATTGCTAAAATAAATCTTAAGCCCTTTGCAGAATCGTAGGTAACCACACTAATTTTAATTTTAATAAAAAAAAAGAGAGAAAAATACTTTTTAATTAATAATAAATTTATATATTTAATTTTGCCAACTTCACAAATAAATAAAATTCGTAAAAAGTTCCAATTTTAATCAATTCATTTACGATCTACTTAAAGGCACTAGTTCTCGATGACTCGGTCCAATTCAATACAAATTTAAGTTTAGAGGGTATAAGGCCAGGCAGCTAAATAAAAGGCTTTCTGTTCCCTTTAAAATTGAAAACGCTTCTAATAAATTTTATTATAAATATAAAAAATGAATGAATAAAACTTTCCCGAAACGATTCAAATTTTAAAGGGAACTGCCTGTGCTTATATCTTCCTTTAATTACTATCATTTTATCACAAATACAAATTTTCAAATTACCTGAAAAAAAAGCTACAAACAATAAACAAAACAAATACAAAAAAACTAGAATAAAGAATCTGACATTGACTTGAATTCTTTTTGGGGTTGATAATGAGGTCTTTATTGTCCCTCCTGTAAGTCGTCGATTCACATCCTTTTTCAGAATCCTACATATGAATTATGATCCATGTGATCCTTCCCTCCCCTCTGCAGAAAATGTTTTTGTCACTCTGAAACGGCCAAATTATTTGCATTAAACGTTTCGGCCATTCATTCCTTGCTTCTTTTAGATGTTAGATTTGGAGATTAAAGTGATCACATTTTCATAGACAAAGCGGGAAAAATGGGATGAAAAGAGAATTATAATTTAGTTATGAAAGCAGACCAATAATTCAAAAAAAAATATTTTATTGTACATTCATATACTTGTCTATAAATATACAAAAATGTATTTATTATTAATTAATGGTAACTAAAAGAACATTATGATTTTTAATTGCAATAGATTCGGATCATTTTTTAAAATGTCGTGAGATTTCTGAATTAGTCAAATTATATTTTACGCTTAATATAGATTATAGAACTTTTAATGTTCAACTTCGTTTTTTTAGTTGTCCATATTTTATTGACTCTTTTGTTGCTAGATTTATTTCTGTAAGTGAGAGCCCGTTTTCTACAATTTGTAAAATATTTTGATAAGGAATATTATTCTGTTTAAAATGAATGAATAACTCCGTCCATTTTTTTCTGTCTGTTTCCACATTTGCAGACAACCAACATTTAATTTTTTCATCATTAACGTATCTTTTTACCACCTACACCTCATCAAAAAGATCATTTTCGCAATTATTATTTTTCGAAATATGATTTCTACTAATATATTCATAAATTCATAAATAAGAAATGCAGATATTTTCTAAAAAGCGGGACATTTTTAAAAATCGGTGGAAATCGGGACTGTCCCCCCAAAATCGGGACATGTGGTCACCTTAATCTAAATTGTACCTAAATAAGGTCACTGAATGAATGACCGAAACGTTTCATTTTAAGCAAATAAAACACAATTTAATAAAAGATATAATTTATTTATTGATGATAACAATTATTACAACTTCAATTGCAGAATTTCAAAAATTGGCCATTGCCAGTGTCAGAAATTTGTTCTTTTTTTTTTCTTTCTTTCTTTTATTGTAATAAAATCACATTGCGGCACTGAGAATAGCCCAAAGTCAGATTGACCGAAATATTTGTCAATAAACTGAAACTACTATATTTTCTAATAAACAACTCATTTTTGAAAATAATTTCAATTCAAATTTATTTATTTTAAAATTTTCAATGAAATTCTCATATTTAATAATAATTTAAAAAAAAATGTATTTACATTATTTTGAATATCTCATTTATATATTTAATTAAAATTAATAATATAATATTATATATATTTTCATTTCCATTTTTTTTTTTTTTGCAAATATCTCCTGGAAGTGCTCAGAGTAAATAATTATACGTATCTATTATTTATATTTAATCATCCAAATTGGTTTTGTTATTTATTATAAATTTATATTAAAGTTGAAAACAACTTTTTATTTTCTATTATAATAATCTCAGTTCTAATATTTAATTGTTATTTTCAAATATATAATATTTTGTGAAATCGTTTTAAAAATTTATTTAAAAAATGATTTTAAAATTACCTAAGGGAAGGGAGAGGGGAACCATCCAGGAATTAAGCTCATTGATAAATTGTTAAACAACGTATTTATTTAGAGGGGTAAAAACGGGGTTTCAACTCATCTTATTTTGCTAAATTACCTAAAGCCCATCTATCCAGCTTTGATTATTTGAAATAAATCTCTACAATAAATCCAAATTTCGTTGCCCCCCCCCCCCCCTTAAACCTTAGTTCAAATTTTTTGTTGCTTTTAATTAAAATAAAATTATTTTCTCTATAAAATATTAATTTTGTATATTTTCTTTTTATGATAAACGAAATAACTTTATTCTTATTTAAAATTTAATGTACAAAATAAGTTTTATTTATATTCCTATTTTAATAAAAAATAATATTGTAAATAATAAAGATCTGTGGTAATTCAAGCGATGCAGATGAGATTGTCATAAAGAAATAAGGTTAAGGAAAAAATAATCGTGGGTGAGTGGGTGGGGATGGGGGTGGGGGTGGAGGGAGAGAATTAATAAAGTTGTTTTCATCTACTGGATTACACTTCTAGAATATCATTTATTTCTTTTCCCCCTTCTCTCCTTGTTCATTCATTCAACCTATTTTCTCTCTCTCTCTCTCAACCTTTTTCGCAGCAATTATTTCGCCACGTCTTTTCTGATCAAGTATCAAAAGAAAAAAAAAAAAATTTTGTAACAAAATTTTGAGAATGATCTGAACGATGAGTATATTTATCACGCCTCACTAATTGATTGTTTGTTCGTTTTATGGAAATGAGTAAGTTGAAGGTTTGTCTTGTAACAAAGATCCTGAAGGAAATAATTTTCCGATACTTTTGTTATCGGGTGTTTATATTTAAATTAAAAAAAAATTTTTATGAATAAATATTTAAACATCTTGTATTTTTTTTTTTTTGCGAATAATATACGGATTTTTTTTATATATATTATTTATTATTTTTTTATACGTACAGTGAGGGACAATATTAAGTCCCACCCAAAGATCTACCTGGCTGTCCTGCGCGTAGGCAACCATTTACGGAGGCCAGTCTATTGAGTTGCCTTAAAATGGATATTTCCCCTGCATTTCTATAAACTCTATTAAATTTAGAAACCATAATTTAATTTTGGAAGCAGTGAATTGATTTGATTTTAAAAATATGGCTTCCTTGAGGTATAAAAACGTGAAATATAACCTTCCGTAAATGGTTGCCTACCACGCGCAAGGCTCTAAAGCCAGGTAGACCTCTGGGTGGGACTTAATATTGTCTCTCACTGTACACGTAGAATAGAATCATTGGTTTATTTTGGCTTCTACTTCTTTTTAGTATAAATTCAATTAATTCAGTCATTTTATATTATATTTATCGTATACTAGTCAGGGATATGTGCGAATTACCGTAACATTGATATTCCTACTGACAATTGGGATTAGACTGGGACGACTTCACTCCCATTGATAAAAATAAAATATTCTAAATTTCATTTTTTTTTCTACTTTATTTTAGCATGATTTGCATTAATTATTACTTAGAAGGTATGACAAGTTCAGGGGCGTATATAGAATTTTTTTCGAGGGAAGGGGGAGCCCCAGACTCATTTTGAAATATTCCCCCCCCCCCCCGGGCCTTCCTCTCAAAGACAAATTTTCATTAAATTTTTTTTTTAATCCAAATTTTTTGAGCCCAGAGAGGGAAATGTTCCAAAATTTTACTAATTTTGTTTATCTGATGAAATACAATGGCCATTATGGTTGCCTCTCGTACCAAACACATTAATTACACAACAAATTAAAAAATTATTTCTAAATATGTATATTCTAATTAGAATCATGTTATATTAAGTGCTTGATTTGTGATCATGAGTTTCCCAATTTTTTTTTTTTTTTTTTTTGTAGATCTTCACTCCTTTCCACTAAATTTTGACTTTTTTTTCCTCTTTCTATTTAATTTCCAACCCCTAAACAAAAGGATCGTTAAAAAAAAAACATTCGAGTTTCATAAATTTTTAATTTTTTAAATTTGTAATTTAATTTTCTTTAGTATTTTTTTTTTTTTTTAATTTAAATTAAAAAAGCCTTTATAAATTTTTAAAAACCTATATATATTCAGGTTCTTTGTTACAAAAAAGCTATTAGCTTTTTCTCAAATATGATTTGATGCCACGAGGGATGAAAACAACGACCCTAAAGACGAGTCTAGGAGAGAGAACAGAGCTTTCATTTAAACACTAATAAGAAATAATTAATTACAGATTCATACTTCATGCTCTAATCCATATTTTTTTTTTCCAAATTATTGCATAATTATTTCTTATTGTGTTAACTTTATAGTTTATTTCTCTATTTTTAATGTGTGTTTTTTATTATTATTTTTATATATTTTTCATCAGGTATAGATAGTCAAAACAAAAATTTAATTTTCTTTTTTATTTTTTGATTTTAGAATTATTATTGTATGAATATTGTATTTTAGATATTTTGTTTTTTATTGAAATTTTTTAACTTGTATGAATATTTTGAAGAGGCTGTCTTTGGCAAATACTGGTCTTTATTAAAGACTGGGCTTTTCCTAAATAATAAAGTGATCTAGCACTGACTGCTGGCTGCCTCACTTCTTCATTTGAACATTCATACATCACTAATGCACTTCATATATTTCCGTAATCATAAAATCAATTCATATTCTTCATATAGCTATTAGAAAAAAAATATATACAATAATAATAATTTTATATATATATATATATCTGTAACACCAAACGGATCAAATTAAAAAAATCATCATCTTTCACACCAAATCATTCAAGTATCGATTAAAAAAAAAGTTAAAGTCATGAACATCAATTTATTTCTATACAATGCCAATTATTATTATTTTTTTTTATTTGTTATAAATATATTTTTTAATTTTAAAATTAATTGTCGATTACATACCTCAATTTTTAAAGCTTTTAAATGATTTTCACATTTCAAGATTCTATAAAACTGAGAAAAATTTCTTAAAATACTCGAATCTTTTGTTGTGAAAGCGTTCGTTTGGTAAAATTATAGCCAATAATTTGTAGAATTAATTTCTTTAATTTAATTATTCTATTTCTTATGACACATTAAATTTTAAAAATCAAAGAAATTTTTTCTACATTAATTTTATTGGCATCCTTTTTTTTTTGAACTAACTCATATTAATAATACATTTTTCAATTTTTTATCTTTATTCACTGGAACTACAGTAATACAGTAAAATTTACATTATTTAAAGTATATTCTATTTAATTAAAAAGAAAAAAAAAAAAAAAACAGAAAAAAAAATTAGCACTAAATTATTTTTTTAGTACCATATGCTTTATAATTTTTTTGCCTTGGGAAGTGTTATTCATTTTATTTTTAATTTTTTTCTTTTTTAATTTTAAAATTTTATTTTTTAAATTAATTTCTTGATTTGCAATCGAACTAGCAAATAAGGCCGTGCAGACAGCAATCTCTGTCTCTCTCTCTATCTCTATCTCTGTGGCTCTAAAATATCTGCATGGCATTTATTGAAGCTATCCAAGTTCTAATGCTAAAAAATAATAACTAGAAAATTTTTTATTGCTTTCTGTTTTTACAACCTGAAGTATTGCTTACACTCAGATTTTAAACACATACATATACACATTTATTTATTTAAAAATTCACACATTTCACCACATTATTATTGTCACTACCAAAGGTTTGAAACATTGTTTGTTTTATTTAATAAAAGATGATAGACATGTCGTTATTCTGATATAATAAAACAAACATGTTAAGATAGGTTGATACATGCATGAATTTACTTGTCCATATAGAACCGAAATGACTCAAAAACATTTTTTTCCGATTTGTCTCTTTATGAAAGTAAATTCCGATGTCAACTTTACTTTAAAGTACATATATTTATATATACGGTATATACCATCTATTGCAATAGTAATGAGACTCAAGCCCGGTAGTTAGGCAGCCCAAATGGCACATGCTCACTAAACTTTTTTTCTGATTAAAACATTGAGATAATTTTTATTTCGATATATCTTGAAATTTTGTAAATATTTTCATGTTACTTTAAAATTTTATTTTTTCTTTTATTATATTATTATTATTATTTATTTTACATTTATTTATATTACCTTCATGTTATTTAACCATGTATTAATTAATACAAATGTATTTTGTGCTGGTTAAATGTTTCTTATCTGAGCACAGCCATAATTTTAAATTTAAATAATCTTGAAATTTATATTAAAAGGATACATTTTTATGGTTATTCTGTTGTTGGTTAGTCTATTGTCTGCTTTGCAAAAGTTATTTCTCACACAGAAAAGCTGCCGTTTTGTCTGCCTAACTACCGGGCTTTAGTCTCATACTATTGCAAAAGTATATATGTATATGAGATAAATTTTTTTTTGGCGAATTTCAAATATCTCAACTTCATTAGATACAACGAGAAATTCTTAAAGCAATATTTTTCTTGAAAAAATTTCACTATAAGTAAAAAAAAAAAAACTATTTTTTTATTGTCTTTATTAAAGCTTTTGTGGTTTGAATTATTATTGTTATGGGGAATTTTTAATTATAGATTTATTAAAAATATAAATACTGTACAATGTTTCGACTGCTTATTATTCTGGAAAAATATAAATAATTAATACAAAATGTGGTCTATAATTAAAAATTCCCATAATATTTTTTTATTGTGACTGTTTTAATAATATAAGTTGAGATGTTAAGTTAAATCAAAAAGTATTTTTATTTTTAATAAAAAAATCCGGGAATGCAAGTGGGCGACAAATACCAAGGGTAGTATATTAAAGGGCGAGAAAAAAAAATGTAAACAAATATTTTCATAAAGGCGGATGCAATATAATTAAATTAAATTCCGATTTTACATTCTATAGGTAATCTGATCACGTGGAAGCCTTGTACAAATACCCGGGCGCGGTCCTATATTGTCTATTAAAAAAAAAAAAACAAAAAAAACAATTTCCTTCGATCAACCTTGTAGCTCTAACATCCTTCCTTATACATAGATGTATTTTTGCTCTCTTTTAAAAAACAGTTTTTTATATTAAGTAACGATTTAGAGCTCCAGGATAAAATGGGAAATAGTTTTTTTTAACTGATGATATATTATTTTTTTTTATAAAAACAATTGATCTTATTTTTACAAAAATTAATATATTATCTTTTTTATTTTTAATTGATAATTAAAGAAAAAAAATTTTTTTTAATTTTTCACTTTGAATAATTTCATTATTGAATTTTTTTTTCCCAAACTAATAATGATATTATTTTTTTTTCTTATACCGACACAAAATTATTACTAGAGAAGCTTGCCTAACTTTTTTTATTTATTTAAATAACTTTAATGTTAACATGTAAAATTTTTTTTGAATGCATGAAATTTTTTAACAATATTTAATTACAAAAGACTATTGTCATTTGATTTTTTATTTATTGTTTCCGCACACTAACTTTTAAATCGAATTTAAAATTAAAGCTTTCTGAGTTGTTATTAAATAAATATTTTATTCAAAGTAATAATGATAACAACTGTTAAAGCTTTGATTTTTAATTTGAGTCTGACTTATAAGTTAGATACAGAAAGTGTGAAATATTTTTCAAAATTTTTTTTATTTTTTGCCAACATTTATTTTTCAAAAATGTATAATTTCCAACACTTTTTTTTATGATTTTATACAGTTTTTACTTATTGAGCATTTATTAAAAAAAAAAAAAGAATTCATGTTTGAAATTTTTTTATTGTGGAATGCCCCCTATATTTTATTTTTGAAGCATGCCAATTTATAAATTTTTAATTTAAAAATGACTTAGTTTAAACACCTGCATATGAATTAAATAATAGAGAAAAATCTTAAACTTTAGTTATTTGCAAAAAAACTCTTACACTTCTCATAGTCCAATATTTAAATAAAAATTTAACTGGCATTTTAAAAATGATAAAAATACACTTACACTATATATATTTATATATATTAATTAATTTAAAATAAAAAATATATGAATTTATTAATAACATATATATCAAATTATATAATAATAATATTAATACATAATTTTATTGAATTTATGTAAAGAAACATTAGTTTATACATAATATTTCTTCCTGCTTATAAAATTTTATATCATCTAAAAGTTTATATCTTCTCTTCTCTCTTCCCAAGTCAATATAAAATTAATAATAATAAATTTCTAAAACAAAAGAAAAAAAGTTAATAAAATATTTTTAAGAAAGAAATCTTAAATTTATAATAAAAAATCTTTTATCTTATATTATGAAATAAATTCTTTTTTTGAAAATTTAATTAAAATAATTTGCCATTGGATTTTTAATTATAGATTGTAATATATTTATTTTTTATTCTTTTTGTATTAAAAGAATTAGATGAAAAATTCTCCTTTTATCGAGAAATTCATTTGTTCAATCTCAATTAGATCCTTCATGTTGAAGTCGTTTTCGAAATAATTACGTCTCTTTTGTATTTCAAACCTTTTCATTTATCTTTAATTCATTCACTCCATCATGCATTTTCTTCTATCATTCTATTTTCATCCATCATCTAGATTAAGTAATACAATGTTTTGTTTCGTAGCATATTTCTTGCATGTATGTTATGCCATTTTTTTCTGCATTCAGCATGGAATGTGTTGATAGTAATTTATAGCATTTCTTCTTCCATTTTTATTGATATCATTTGTTTTGGTGGGTGGGTTGGGCTGGGTTGTGTGCTTTGGTTTGTTCTGGAATACTCAGGGTAGCGAAATTCCCATCTATATTTGGTACGACGGATACCCAACGCACTCAGGAGAGGGATATGAAGGACGAGTTTCTCGCGTGACACCAGATTCCCCGTACGGTCTGGCTTCTCTCAATCTCACCAACATCCAGGAGTCGGACCAGGGGTGGTACGAGTGCAAAGTGGTCTTCCTTAATAGACCACCAAAACCACATAAAAACGGCACCTGGTTTCATTTAGATGTTCATGGTGAGTTGAGAATGAATGAAGAAAGAAATTTGGTTGATATATAATTAATCACAAGACGTAGATATTTTAAGATTAATTATATAGGCCAGTCAATAAAAATACTTTGTTTGCTTATTCGATCACTGACCCTTCTATAAACACGAAATGAAATAAGTTTGGCTGGCTTTCCTATTTCCTGATTAACTAGCATCTTTATCTAAGTTTGTAATCCTTTATTTTGTTTATTTTTCAGCTCCACCCCGATTTTCTGTAACACCTGATGATGTGATTTATGTCAGCCTTGGTAACGACATCATTCTAAATTGCCAAGCTGAAGGCACACCAACGCCTGAAATTCTCTGGTACAAAGATGCAAATCCAGTAGAACCATCGGTCACTGTAGGTATTTTCAACGACGATACAGAACTACGCATTTCTAATATCCGACACGAAGACATCGGTGATTTCACATGTATTGCTCGAAACGGCGAAGGCCAAATTAGTCATACTGCTCGTGTTATTATTGCTGGAGGACCAGTGATAGTGAACCCACCTCAAAATCAAACTAAACTAGAAGGTGATAAAGTGGAATTCGGTTGCTCAGCAAAAGCCAATCCAGGCAACGTAACTGTAAGATGGTTTTGGGATGGGGTGCCAGTCAAAGAAGTATCAGCTCTAGAAACTCGAGTCACAGTTCGCCGCGATGGTTCCTTAATTGTGAACCCCGTGGCTGCCGATGACTCAGGACAATACACTTGCGAAGTTTCTAATGGAATTGGCGAGCCCCAAACGGCCTCCGCGTATCTAAACGTTGAATGTAAGTGCATTATTATATTTAAATCACCTAGTTGAAGATGGTTCAATCAAAATTTCATCATCCTACATCATTTTAAACTGTCTTTAAAAGTTTTCATATTAATAAATCAAACATGATCTTCTCATGTTTTTTTTTTTTTTTTTTTTTTTTCAATCTTCCCACTTTTATTTAATTTTAACACATAAATCATTCTCATATTACTTCTTGCCATTTCAATCTTAAAATTTTACAAGACTTGAGAATAATGTGTATGTCTTATATTTAATTTGAACCATCTTTGACTTGTTATCTCTCTATCTTCAATTGAAAATAGCAAAAAGTCATCCAAATATTTTTTTTATTTTGATTCCCTGTACCTATTATATAATATATTTCAAAATGTATGCAAAATTTATTTTCTTAATTTTGCCATTTTCAATGACATAAAAGAGTCTAAAAAGCTTAATATAATTCTAATAATAATATATATAAATAAATCTTTAGGTGGTAGGAAAAAATAATTAGAAAATTTGAGTCCTACACCTTGATTTACTTTATATTTATAAATATAAATATTCGATATAACATAGTATTAAGATGTTAATATTATTTTAATTAGGTAGATCTTTGTTTGAAAAAGATGAAATTTTTTCAATCAACATAAAATATGAAATTAAAAAATATTGTATCATTATACAAATCATTTCTTTAATAGATTGAATTTTGCTTGTTTTAAATTAATTACAACATCTTTAGGTTTTCTGGAAAAGGAATCGAAAGAAAATATTATCTAATTTTTATATTTACAATAAAATGATTCCAGAGTTAATCAGTTCTAAATAAATATTTGAATTCTTTTTTAAATAACTTTTGTTTTCTTGCGCCAGAAAGCCTTGATTGTTAGTTTCCAAATCATCCGCTATGCGGCGCTTTAATAATAACCTTTAATGTTAATTCGTCATGAAAAGGAAAAGGAAAGTTTATTCTTGTGAATCAATAAACAAACATTTACTTTCCTCTCAAATATAATTTTATTTTTAAAATACATTGAAGTTTTTATTTCATTCGTTAGGTATATATATATTTCTTATAATTTAAATATTTACTCTAATATACAAACGTATTTGATCCAGGAGTTTCTTTCGTTTGTTTTATATACTAAAACCTTAGCTAACCTAATTAAAAATAACAATGATTAATAAAATTTGTTAATAATGGGAATATTTTTCATCATTATCAGAAACAATGTGCAATATATATAAACTATTTGACTATAAACAATTTTACATACTTTTGTACTTTTAATGACTAAGAGAATGAGAGACTTGTAAAAGCACAGACATTCAGATATTATATCTTATTATTACTTGAAAGACATAATATTAGTGTATGCAATAATTAGCTTACAAGTATAATCGTAAAATCTGATTGTTTGCAAGTTTATCTCTCCTTTCCGACGAAGTTATTAAACGATATAACATTAACATTAACAATAATTAAATTAAATAATTTTTTAAATTTCATTTTCAGATCCAGCTAAAGTAACGTTCACCCCAACTGTACAATACCTGCCTTTTCGATTGGCAGGCGTCGTCCAGTGTTACATCAAAGCTAATCCACCTCTTCAATATGTTACCTGGTCTAAAGATCGTCGGCTACTCGAGCCTTATCAATCGAAGGATATAGTAATAATGAATAATGGTTCCTTGCTCTTCACACGGGTAATAAAATAGTATTCATAATGCTCATTATTGTAAAAAAAACTTATTTTACCATCAATTTCTTGTTTAACTCTTTCTTTTAATTGGTCTAATAAAAATAAGCTTTGCTATATATATTTTTAAATTCCAACGAAAAAATATAGAAAGTTCATATTTAGTTTGGATATCAATATGTATGACAAGAAACTTTTTATTAATTTTATTATTATTATTATTATTATTAATCTCTCAATTTTTCGTGTTTTCAATTTTTTAAGATTTTAAATTGCAGTACTTGTATGTTCCATTGTATGACACAAATATAATAATAAATAAATAATCCACTTTTTTATTATAAAATTAATAAACAAAGAACTCACTCAATTGTTTTTGTTTTTTAGGTGAATTTAAATCATCAAGGACAATACACATGCACCCCTTACAATCAGCATAGCACCCAAGGACCCTCAGGACCAATGGATGTACTGGTTAGAAAACCACCAGTATTTACAATTGAACCAGAGAATTTCTATCAACGGAAAGTCGGTGATACCGTCGACATGCATTGCGAAGCTCAAGAGGGAGAAGGATCGCAAAAGTTGCCTATACAATGGCAGCGGGTAAATAAAATATTATATTATAATAATTAGATAGAGTTTTGTTTGAAATAATAGATGGTTTTTAAACAACGCTTGGACGATTAGGCATTTCTCGCCCTCTGGACTGGAACGTCTGTTCCTGCAAAAGTAGGAAGTCTTGGTTCGGTCCTGAGGGCCAGATATGCCTTATCCAATACAAACTCACCTCTCAAATATCTTTAGGATAAATTATCGAAATAGATTTATGAATGATAAATGAGAAGATATTTGTTACTGGATGAAATTTGAGATTTTTTATCTAGAATATGCTAGAAAAATCAGGTCAAATTCTTTTCTCAAATGACTTTATTTAAAGATCTAATATTTTAAGGGCACAAGAGGCTTTTCTTCATTTGAAGTAAAACTATGACGACATTCATCCAGTAAAAATTGTCTTCTCTATCAGTGACGTAATTAGGATTTGCACCTGGGGGCAGTAGCGTAACTAGATTTTTTAGGCCCATAAGCAAAAACAACAACAACATAAGCTAAAACTCTATTCTTTTAAAATCGTTTATGATAAAAAAAAAGTTAATTAATGTCAACGTGTATATATATACTGTCAACAAATAATAATCATTTATATAATCTCTGAATAATTTTGAAAAGCAGAGAAATGTCGCAATATTATTATCTATCTCTATTATAATTTTTTTAAATAATTTTCCCATCAGGTGTGTGAGCGTATGCTCTAGTTATCATGTTTGAGCCAAATCTCTCATGAAGTCGTTAGTCGTCTTAGTTAAAACAATGTCTACGTAAATTTGATGTATATTATTATTTTTTTTTTTATATATAAATAAATACATTTTTAAAGGGGTCCCCTAAAGCCGGGGGCCCGAAAGGGTTGCTTCCCTCCACTGCCTGGGAGAGAATTATCCATTTTTTTAAAGAAACTCTTCTGTTTGGCATTAAAAGAGATTCCTCGGGGTTTAATGGTTTTATATTTAATAATATTTAAAAAAATCTAGAGAGACCTCACCAAACAATCATAAGGACATTTCTCCACTAACTATTTAAAATAATGGCTAATCGGATAAGCTGCGGATTAAGAATCTAGAGTTGCTACACAATTCGAGTTCAAATCCCATTTGCCGTGAAAATTTTCAAACATTGCCAAAAGATATTGGAGATATTAAATAATAAAGCTCACCCCACCTTTTCTCTCTAAATTTCTTATACTGTAGTACAGCATTGCTTTTAACTTCAAAAACTTTGCCGATTCCGATAAAATCTCTCAATCACTAAATCAACGAATTTAATAAAATTTTTGATTTTCATTTTATTAGCGCGACGGTTCTCCTTTGCCACGCAATCGAGTAAAGATGAGCGGCGGCAATATTACCATCGAGGCCTTACGTCGTTCCGATTTTGGATTTTATCAATGTGTAGCATCCAACGATGTAGCAACTATTGTGATTGTGACCCAGCTGGTTGTCGAAGGCACACAACCACATGCACCATACAACGTATCTGGCAATGCAAGTGAATTCGCCGTCACCTTGCAATGGTTACCAGGTTATAGCGGTGGTCCTGATTATAAACAAGACTATACCATCTGGTACTTATTTATTTTCATTTACATATTACTTTTAATAAGAGAAAATTTTTTAATTTAATATATATACCTTATTTTATATATATATATATATATATATATAATCATTGTATTAATATTTTAGTCAGAAGCATTTAGAGTACACGCAATCTGTGTTGCACACTTAGAGGTCTATTCTCTAAAGAAATTTAAAAAATTTTGGGCGTTAAAAAGTAACTTAATAATAACATCAGCGTTAAAAAATGCTATTCTCTAAACTATGTTTTAACAGCGACGTTAACATTTTACTTTTTACCACCAGATGTTAACGATCCATATGAAGATAGCTAAAACAGCTTTCTGCTTGTTCGTGTTTTTACACCCCTCGAAAACCTCTCGCGCATACTGATTTGTTATTTTCAATCTAGTAAGCCTATCTCACACACAAACGTTAAAAAAATGCTATTCTCTAAAAAAAGTTTTAACAGAGACGTTAACATGTTGCTATTATCTCAAAGCTATCAAAATCATGGATGAAATTTGTGATTTTTTTAATCTAGAATATGCTGAAAAAAAATCTGGTCAAATTTTTTTTTCAAATGACTTTATTTAAAGATCTAATATTTTAAGGGAACAAGAGGCTTTTCTTCATTTGAGGTAAACCTATGACGGCTGTCAAAATCATAACCTTACTTTTTAGCTTAAAGAAGCCATTTATATGCATTAAATACGGCTTTAAAATATTAAAGGCACCCCCTGGACATGACATTAATTTTTAACACTATTGACTAATTGTTAACGCTTTGCCGTTAAAGTTTTTGCTTACAGAATAGCAATTTGAACAAGGATGTTAAAATGAATTAACGCTGATTTCAGATGTTAAAAGTTAACGTTTTTGCTTAGAGAAAAATAAAATAATTAAAAAATAATAATAAGAATAAATAAGAATAAAACTTATTAATCTTCATTATTCATTTCCAGGTATAGAGAAGCTGGAATTTCGAATTGGTCTTCAATTCCAGTTACTCCGAGTGGAAGTACTCAAGTAACAATTAACCAACTACAACCTGGTACCACATACGAATTCCAAGTAGTTGGCAAGAATATTTTGGGCGATGGTATGCTCAGCAAAGTCATTACCGTCCGCACTCTAGGTAGGAGTATTTAATGATATCTCATGTTATTATAAAAAATTTATGAATTAAT
Organism: Euborellia annulipes; assembly: GCA_023213315.1. NCBI lineage: Eukaryota > Metazoa > Arthropoda > Insecta > Dermaptera > Anisolabididae > Euborellia > Euborellia annulipes. The sequence goes on along the minus strand of JAKCPI010030229.1, from coordinate 11,357 downwards.
TGCTATATTGGATTGTGGGGTGAAAGTTCATTCAAGTTTTCAGCTTTAAATATCTTTACAAATAAAGACTTTGTTGTCTAAATGTAATCTTGCTTTTATTAATAATAAAAGGGCAGTTGTTTATGTTTTTTATTGAAATTCTTGCCTGAATCTTCATAATCCAAATTGAATTTTTATATTTTATTAGTTTAATAGATAACAAATGTTTATCTAAGAATAAAATCATAATATCTTTATATTCCTCATATATGTGAATTATTCAAATTACTTCATTAATTTTATGAGGATATATAAATTGTTTTCTTGTGTTATTGGTGGTTCACAGGATTATTTAACGGGAGAAATAAAACAGCACAAATTTCTCAGGAATCGCCTTATACCATATTTTTTTTAATATTTCGGCCGGCCTAACGCCTGGCCATCTTCAATGCAGGATCTACCATAATCAAAAGAGGGAATTTCTTGAAAAATGTTTTATATATCTTAACAAAGACAAAGCTATAAACAGGCAAACAGACACTCAAGACTTATATCTGTAAGATTACATAACATTCTTAAAATGATTTTATTTAAAAACTTTGATGCTGTTTGTCAAAATTCTTTGTTTCTTCAAAAATTTGTTACCTTTTTTTTTTTTTTTTACTTTTAATTGAAATTTTTAAATATTAAAATTGTAAAATAGCTGTTGTTTTTGTAAACAAAATTCGTCTGGTGTTTTAGTAAAAATAGAAATAAAAATATGGTGTGACTGGTCGTACAGCACACAACTTTTGTCTGTTTGCCTGTTTATAGCTTTTTTTTTTTTTGTTAAGATATATAAAACATTTTTCGAGAAATTCCTTCTTTTGGTTATTGTAGATCCTACACTGAAGATCGTCAGGCGTTAGGCCGGCCGAAATATTTGCAAATATATGGTATAAGGAGATTCCTGAGAAATGTGTACTGTTTTATTTCTCCCGTTGAATTAAATTTTATTTTTTTACTCGGCAAATAAAAAGATACAATTCCTTTTTTATAAATCGTTATTTATAAAAATTCAATAAAAATAGATTGGACTTTTTTCTATTAATAAAGTCCGCCCTCCCAACCCATTGATTAATTTTGCACATTTCATACAGATGGCGGCATCACTAGGACACTTAGTCCTATAGGAGGTCCAAACACTAATAAAGATTGGCCCAGTACGGTGCCACCTGGTAAGGTGACATTGAATTCACTTATTGCATTGTTGTATGTTTGTGCTATGACTTTTTTTCATTTTTTTTATACTTGTTTTATTTTTGTGTGTTTTTCTAATTTATTTTTTTTTTTAATTATTAAAAATTAAAAAAAAAATCACTCGCTTCTTTGAAAATTCTCTTGTTTTTTCTTTTCACTAAAACATTAATCACAAAATAAATAAGTTTAAATTATGACCTTTATCTTTCTCTCAAATTATCAAATTTACCCCCTCCCCTATACCCGGTGAGTTTCTGGAAAGGGAAAAACATTGTCATATATTATTTGATATTCATTTTATTTTAAAACCCTTAATCTTTTAAAATTCATCAAAATTGACTATTACAACAATTATCAAATTATAAACCTTAGCTTAATGATGAAATAAATTATAAAAATTCCGCATTTAATAATATTGATATATCCCCTCTATTGCATTTTATCAAATAATTATTTTAATTAAAATTAATATAACTCAATATTATAAGAGGGTAGAAAAATGGGAGACGCAGCTAAGGTTTTTTCTTTATTTATTTAATCTGCACAGCTGACGTTTCGGTTCCGTGTTTGAACCATCTTAAGAGCGAAAAGTCATTTATATACATGGTCTTCGCATACTGTGTATATATTTATTATATAAGGGTTTGGTTTAACAATGTATAAAATTCACTGTGACCTTTTTATAATGAGCTCTGAAAATAGTTCAAACACGGAACCGAAACGTTAGCTGTGGGGATTAAATAAATAAATCTCCGTCTCTCATTTTTCTACCCTCTTATGAATATAACATCACAGGTATAAATTGCGTTTTGTAATAATAAATTCAATTTTAACAATTTATTTATTTTTTTAACAACTTAACTAACTTTCATTTTTTTATTATATCATGTTTTCTTTAGATGTATTATTGTTTTTACAGTTGAGCAATATATATACAAATATTGCATGTTTTTATTTTTTCTCCTCGCATGTACTTTTCATTTTATTTTGTTTCTTTGCAGACATCAATGATTCTAGCCTTATAGTATTACCCACCGACTCTAGTGGAGGAAGCTATTTTCCTCCTGTTTTTAGACCTAAAGGTTTGTGCTTTTTTTTTGTTTGTTTTTTATGCAAGCGTGAAAATGCATTTTTCTTATTTATACCCCGAACAACCAAGAGGAGAAATTAAAATGTGTTTATTACAGTTTTTGTGTTATTAATATTTTGGGAGTTTTTAATTATAGACCACATTTTGTATTACTTATTTATTAAAAATATAATTACTCTACAACGTTACAACACTTGCTTTTATTATTTTGTCTAACTTCATGAAAATGAGTGTAGATGGCTCGAAAATTTGTCTAACTTCATAGGAATGACTGTAGATGACGTCGTTGTACAGTCGAAACGTTGTTCAGTATTTATATTTTTAATAAATAATTAATACAAAATGTGGTCTATAATTAAAAATATCCCATAATAATAAATAATTAAAATGTATTCCTGTTTAAAAAGATTTATATTTTTTTTATTTTTATTCATCTACAATTATTTTTTTCTAAATTTTAAATTAGTAGATTATTCTCATATTTAATTTTTCTTGGCGTCTAGTCAGGGGGGCTTCGGACTTTAATTCAAAATTCCAACGCGGAGTTGGTCAAATGTTACAGACAGACAGACAGTCATAAACTTGTTTTTAACATATTTCTTAATAGATTAGAATAGAAAGATTTTAATTTCTCCATTTCCTTATCTACCCTTTTTCTTTAATTTTTTTTTCTAATTTGAACATTTCATAAGTATTTGAATTTTTTTTTTATCACTGTTTTCTTCAGGTATTTTTAATATTATCGATTATATGTACATGAGGATCCTGAAAATAGCTTTAAACTTAGAGAGAACTTTCTTCTTAAAAATTGAATTTGTTTAAAATTAATTTAGAAAAAGATTTTGAACTAAACTTTTAATAAATAAATACAATCTGACTAAATTTGAGATACGAGGAACGGCCACCTGCGAAAAAGTTGCAACTGGTCGTTCATCGGAGCTATTTATTGACACTTGCCTAACTCATTTGAGATACGAGCAAGGTTACGGAACGAATTAAACTCGTATCTCGAGGTTTCACTGTATATTTAAGTGGTTTGTCGGTAAAATTGAAGTGTGAAAGTGGTCAGTGGTTTAAATTTATTTTGGAACCTCTGGACTAATGAAAAGGAAAGAAAAAAAAACAATTTTCTTTGTTATACAAAAATTAATTTTACTTTTTTGTGAATGTAACAGGCCCCCGACCAGGCCATCCCCGCAACTTGACCGTCACAGAGATCAGCAACGGCTTTGTCATCTCATGGCAAGCTCCGCTCGAGAGAGCTCATCTCGTCCAGCACTACACCATCAAATATCGCACGGACGGACCATGGAAAACGCTCAACCATCGAAATATTCGCCCCGAAGAAACTAGTTTCTTAGGTATTATTCACTTTTAATTATATATTCCAGCCTAATTTTAAATTTATAGATTAATATAAATAATTTGTTTCCAAAATAAATTTAATTTTAAATATAATTTTATATAGCTTCTATTATTATTATTATTATTTTTTTTTTTTTTTTTTAACTTGTTTTTAATACTAATTAAATTACTACCAAACATTTGTGAAAATTTTTATAATTAAATTTTAAGGTAATAAATTGAATTGACTGGTTATTAAATTACAACATCAATTGAATTTATAATTAGTTTAGCACTCTGTTGATCGTTGATAAAGATTTCACATTAAAGAGAATATAATTTAACACTTTTTAAAAATATAATTACTTTAAAATATTAATTGATTTGCAAGCATATCAGTCTTTTCAAATATAAAATTAACTCGCACATTGTCGAATGATTGTATAATATTTTCTATAAAAGACGACGAGTTGTCCGAACTAATATTGGAATTTCTTCTTTTCTTTAGATGACAATATTTATTTCTTTACTTCAAGGGGGTTACGGGCAAACCTACCTTTTTTTTCTCAAACATGTTATTTTAAGAATATTTATTTATTTATTGAAATCATTTGTGCGTTTGCTTTGGGGATAGTAATTATAAAATTTCATATTTTGTATTTGAATTTTTTAAAGAAAAAAAAATATTTTTCATATTATAAAAACGATAAGTTTAATCGAAAAAATTTAATTTCTCCTACATTTTATTAATATTAATTCATTATTTAATAATATTATTTTGTGATTTATATTTTTCAGTTAAAAGCCTTGTCGGGGCTCGTACTTATTATTTTCGAGTTCTGGCCAATTCAGTGACCAGTTACGAAAGCAGCGAAGAAGTAAAATATTCAGTTCCCGCACGCGTTAAGCACAAGGCAATAACAGCTGGCGTCGTGGGAGGAATTCTTTTTTTTATAGTTGCCATCATCTTGTCCGTGTGTGCAGTTAAAATTTGTAATAAGCGTAAACGACGGAGACAAGAAAAAGGTACAAATCTACTGAATAAATTATTAATTAGATTATTTTTTTTAAATTTTTATTAAGACTCATTCAGCAGGTCCGGATCTTAGAGGGTATTGAAAATTTTATAATCACATTAGGTTATAAAAAAGGTCTTGTGAAAGGCTTTTTTTATCAATCTTAAAATACCTCAATAACAAAACAATATTTTCCAATAAAAATTTACAATGAAATTTTGTATATTTATATAAAAAAAAAAAAAAACAGCAATATATGGGTCGATGAAATTTTGCTTTTGTTCTTTTGATATTCGTATTAGAGTGGGCCGAAAAAACTCATTTTTTTTATTTCGAAGTTGTAATAGCGCAGAAAAGTTGCGAATTATATAGACAAAAAAAATTATCAAAATCGGTTGACATCTTCCGGTCGCGCATAGTCCTTAAAGTTTGACAATATATGGAAAAAAACTTCATTTTTGCGATTATTTTTTTAATTTTTGAATTAGATGTTTTCGTAATGTAATAGTTTGTAATGCCTTCAAAAAGAGCCTAAAAACATTAACTTAATTTGGTTTAGAGCATTTGATATCTTCCGGTCACGCATATGCCCCAAAATTTGCCAAAATAATGATAAAGTTACATTTTTACGAGTTTTTTATATCTTTAAAATACTTTTTTTTTAAGACATTTTTTTTTCATATTTTGTCAAACTTTAGGGCCTATGCGCGAACGGAAGATGTCAACCGATTTTGATAATTTTTCCCTTTTTTTTTTGTCTATATTTGCAACTTCGAAATAAAAAAATGAGTTTTTTCGGCCAAATATACAATTAAAATTTTTAAAAATATTAAATTTAGTATAAACGCAAGACAACGGAAGTAACTTGTCTGAACTCGAGCCCACATAATGGCATATAATTTGACGCATTTAGTTCAAAAGTCAGTTACGCTCGTATATTTGTTGAGATCCTCATAATCAAAAATTGGGATCAAAATAAAAAAAACTATTTAAATATTGTCTGTTTTTTTTTTCTTATTTATAACTAAATTTTATCCAAAATAATATTAGATTTGATAATGAGTATCAGTGCTTCCTAATTTTCTTTTTAGAATTAAATAACTATATAAATTGCATGTTTTTTATTTATATTACTAGTCTTGCATAAAATTTATTTATCACTTTATAATTAAAAAAACTATTTTTAAAATAATATATAATTTTATATTCATTAAAAAATATTGGGAAATAGTTGTTTACTTTTTAAATTTTCACCTAACATTATTCATAATAAAAAAAAATATAAAATTTGTAATCTTATTGTTAATGACTGTCTAAGCCAGAGCCTCATTTACAGAGGCGCGTGTCGTAGAAGGGGGGGAGGCGAAAAATAATTATTTTCATTATTTAACACATAAACAATTAGATGTAAATTAGGTCGGGTGCTGAGTATATGAGATAGAAGTCGGGGGGAATAAAACCAGCGTTTTTGATGAACATCTTTATACTTCAATCTTGGCAGTCGCTTTGGTAACCATAACGGTTGTCATCTTCAGGGCCAATGAAAGTTTTTAAAGTGTCCCTGTCATATATAATAATATAGTAATATATAGGAAGTATCAGCCTGAGCGTTCGGCAAGTGCATTCCTATGCATTAAATGCAGTACTATATTATTATAGACCTATATGACAAGGACACCTTAAAAAACTTTCATTGGCACTGAAGATGGCAACCGTTATGGTTGCCGAAACGTCTGCCTAGATTAAAGTATAAAGGTGTTCAACAAAAACACTAGTTTTATTCCTCCCAACTTCAATCTCATAAACAATTAGATTAAAACTGTTCACCATGCTCACCGTGGGGACGAGTTGAAACAATATATATATATTTATATATATATATATTGCTGAAATTTGATAAAATCTAATTCAACAGAACAATTACTCTAGGTCCGGGGTTCTTAAACTTGTGTAGTTCGCGGACCACCTATTAACTTTTTTTTCTCGCGGAACCCTTTCTAACTGCTAGCATTTTATGTCACCCTTCAAGCTTGATTTTTGAACCCCTATGAATTTCTTGTATAATGTATATGGACATTTGAATTTTTGGTTCAATAATAAACTAGGAGTAAAAATAGTCTACTATACACTTCAGTACAATTAATTTTTTAACTACTCTAGGTCATATGTTTCAAGAGTTTATTAAAATTAAAATCAAATTAGCAATTTAACATTTTATTGAAATTAAAATTAAATTGAACACTTAATTTCTATAAAACATTAAAATGTTAATTTGATTTTAATTTTAATAAACTCTTGAAACATATAACTTAGAAGAAGGAGGAGGAGATTTCAAACCACAAAAGCTTTAATAAACATATAACTTAGAGTTTTGTTGAATTAAATTTTAACAAATTGCAGAAATATATATATACAATATATAATTTGTTCACCTCACCCATTCCAAACAATTTCAAAATTATATTTTTCTAATATATCAAATTTTCGATTTTGGGAAGCACTGTCTTAATTATTTTGCGTCAAATGACCTATTGTTATTTAAGTCAAAGAAGGACCACCCAAATAGAAATTTTGATTAGATCCGGTCCTGAATTATTAGAATTCCCAAAAAGAAAAAAAAAAAAAAAATAGGCTAATTTAATTAATAAAAATTTAATCAGATATATCTTTTCAGATTTTTTGAAAATCTGGTATATGCAACGATATATTTAAGAAACGGACGTATTTAGTCGAAATATTAAATAATAATTGATAAATAAATAATTTAAAAAACGCGTTTTTTTGCCATATTCAGAATAAATAGTAAAAACCGAGAATTCTAACACATTCAATGAAGATCTAATTTTTATATAAAATATAAAGTATTGCTGCCAGTTGATGGTCATAAAGAAACACTACAGAACTCGGGATTAAAATAGTTGTGAGCTGTTAATAAACTTGATTATTATGTCAAGGAGTGACTCATTTATAGCACGCTTTCTGATTTAATTCTAAAACACTAGTATCAAATTTGTTTCACTCCACACCCGCCTTTTCCAAACTTATTCTGCGGCTTAAATGCCCGACTTGGGTAAATGCTTGTGGAGCAATTTTTCTTTTTATTCTTTTTTTTTTTATTATTATCATCATTTATTCATTCATTTTTTGAAGATGGTATCTTGACACTGAAATATTTACAATAAGAGAATAATACGCAAAACAGTTTTCTTTGACCGAAATCCTTACTCTCCACGCCAGTAGCTTAATTAAGATGGAAAGAATTTGATAAAATTTCTTTTGTTTTAAAATGACTCTCACTTGTGGCTGCGTCTACAAAATCTGCTAAGTGTTCCCAGTCAAATTTTATAGGCGAGATAAAAAGGCCTAAATTGTTACGTGGCTCGGAGAAAAGACATTGGCTTCTCATAGAGGGGTCCCAGGTTCACTTCCCAAGCTAGAAAAATTTATTTCATTTTAATTGACTACAAATCATTTGAAATAAATAGGGATGGGGTCTAAATGGCCTTAGATGCCGAAAAAAACCTTAAAAAAATTTAAAAAAATAAAAAAAACCTCCCTTTTTTTGGAGGGGAAATTTTTTGAGGAAATAAATAAATCGTAAAAAGAACACATAGCGGATTTATAAACACAGCTACGATTTCCCACATACTTTATGTACAGTCTTTGCTACTATTGGGTTGTTCGTTTTTTCCCAATAAGGACTTAATTGAATTTTATCACAGCTAATTTCACACTTCCCCAAAGCCGCATAATTATATATATATATATATATACGATATATAATGGTTATGCAAATGTGAAGTTAGCTGTAAAAAGTACAATTAAGACCTTTGTTGGTAAAAAAACGAAATGAGTTTCTGAATAACCCAATATTAGCCTCCAGAAAGAGACTTAAGTTTTGAGTTTAAACAACCATATGGCATTTGTAAAATAAATGAATAATTTTTTTTTTATAAATGGAATTAAAGGGAAGTAGAAACTTTTGATACAACTTCCGACAGCTAGGGTTTGATTTCCCAAACTCAGGGCCAAGTATCCTCCCCTGGCGGTTAATAGTTACATCGACTGTACATCTCTAATAACTTAGCATTATTTGTTATTTTCTTATTTATCATTTATTAACAAAATATCTGTTGCAATTTTCCTTCTACTTTTTACTCATTTTTCATCTATAATGAGCCGCAGGTGTATAAAGTTGGGAAACTCTATTCACACAATTAAAATGCTATCATATATATTATATATATATATATACACAATATTTTAAATGCACGTTACTCTATTTTTTAATGCATGACTTTTCACTTCATGGGAAATATCAATAAATCACTCGTTTAAAAAAATGCTTGACAAATTCGATGACTAACGAGAAAGAAATTCCATCTAAATTGTGTTGTTTTCCGTTGCAGCATACAACATGGTGGCCTGTAGAGTGACTGACGCCCGCAACGGTGGACAGGCGCAGGGCGCTTCCCAAGTGCCTTTAAAAAAGTAAGGCGTCTTCTTTTTAACATCTTCTCGATTCATTGATTTTAATAATGGTACACTATATTGTTTTGTTTCTTTATTATTTAACTAAAAGTATATAGATCAAATGTTTTGGGTAATGCATTTATATTTTTATTAATTAAGGATCTAAAATAAGTAGAAATTCAGACTAGATTTTCTAGAAGGGAGAAAGGGACGAATTCAGAAATGTTACAAAGAAAATTTTGTTCGCAAAGATGATGCAGAATGTGGCTGTTTAGTTTAATATATGGATAGCCGATAGCAGCCAGGAAAACAGAATCAGATAAAAACAAAATAAATTTTTATTTGATTGTCGACGTTTCGGACGCCAGTCGCATCCTTCCTAGAAAAATTACTATAAAAAATTAAAGGTCGATTTGGGAACATTTAATTAAAATAAATAAAAAATACTAAAAAAAAAAACAAAACAATGATAGTGTTGATTATTAATAATCAATTATTAAATTATCTATAAATATAATTACAATTTTTATATTTATTAATTTATATTATAATGTTATTCACAAGTCACATGTGTTGATATGATTATAATAAAAAGTTAAATTATTTTTTTATCAATTATAAGTAACCTACTACTGGGATCAAAAATAGAATTATTAAATATGCAGTGAAACTTCTACAGGATAGACTATTCAAAAGTAGACCTGATATAAATAGGTGTTGAGTCTTTGTAGGATAATAGAAATTCAAAATTCCAAGGTACAAAGAAATTGTCCGTAATCTCGAAGTGTTTTATCGTATATGCACCTTTCGACGAAATATCTAGTAAATTGATACAAAATTAGCCACAAGTTGTTATTCATAAATATATTATTTGACCACTTTGAAAGAGGGGGGGTTCAGGTGTCCAACCAAAGATCTCTAATCTTTCAAGAAGAATAGTCTCATTTTATCAAAAAAAATATTCTTATTTTTGATCACAGTAGTATAATACTTTTTGAATTTATAAAACTCATTATTATAGTCATTTTTATATTCATTTGAATTGTGGCATTTTTATACCATTTAGGTAAGTCGGCTTGTGTTTTGGAGATGGTGGAAATTTCTTTAAATTATTGAAATTCTTTATTTTTTTTATTGATTAACTATATATAAGAAATTCCTTTTTTTTATAATTTAAAAAAAAAAATTGTTTTTCAATAATAGTATTTATAAATATTTATAAAATTAATTTCCCGAGCTTTGTTAATTATATCAAAATAATTTGATGTAAATATATTAATTCATTATTTCCATTGCTAAGTTTACCACCAATGTGTTCACATCTCCACTATTTGTTTCAAACCGTCTTCTCATTTCAAATGTTTCTTTTTTAATACATTTCTTAAAAAAAAACCCAAAAACTTATAATTCATTAAGAAACTTTTAAAACTCTACATTTTCTATTAAAACATAGCAGAGGTCTTTGTGTTTAAAAGAAGATGCATCGAACACAAGGATAAGAAATAGAAGTTTTTATGTCAAACAAATGATACCATTTTGTTTTCTTGCTTGATAATTAAATAAAGATGAACGAATTATTTAGTATACTTATTTAAATATTTGTTATATATATATATATATATATGTGTATATATATATATATTTAATATTTTTCTCTTTAACGCTTTCAACTTGACAGCCATTCTTTTGCTTGAGTAATAATAATTATCTTAAAAATTTTCCGCTTTTAGTGGTATTTATTTTATTTAATTAACAAATAATTATCTTTTTATCTTAACTATATTATTTTCTAAAATTTAACAAAACAAAAAAAAAAATTAAAAAAATGTTGCGTTCCCATAAATAAATATAAATAATAATAATAAGTTAGCTTTATTCGTGTGGATAAAATTTAAACCTATCATTTACAAAAATTTTTTATACATTTATTGACCTTTTCTTAAATAATCAAGATTGGCTAACATTCTAAAGATCTATTTAGCAATGAAATATTTATCCCAGTTCATTTCATGTTTTCATTTCATTCAAGTGACACATCCACAGAAACATGAAGATCTGATAATTTTACTCCCATTTAAAATAACAATTGAGAGATAAAAATGTTTAGATCCATTCTTTTATGGATTAAGAATATAAAATTATTAAGACTATTTTATACAAGAAATCATCCTTATCCGTTTGTCTTTTTTAAAATACTTAATTTATGCGTTGAATTT
>JAKCPI010030228.1:0-16660 GCA_023213315.1 Euborellia annulipes | reverse complement strand
AGCAACCAAGCGGTGTTGGTTGGCTCAGAAAAATAAGCGTGTGGAACGTCCTCCAGAAGCTATCGGTATTTTGTCTCACACATTTCTTTGCTACATATTTCAAATATGAATATTAATGAATTTTCTATCCGAATCAAAGGAGAGAAGCCAAGTATGAAGGATATTTAAGACATTTCAGCAGAAATTCCAGCTCCTAATGCTGTAGCTGATATATAATCGTGCTTTTACTCACAAATCGAAAATTTAAAAAATTCAGATTTTTTATTTCGTTTATAAACATTTAATCTAAAACTTTATTAAATAGTAATTATTAACAGATTTTAAAGACATCCAATTTCTGTTAAAAATTTTTTTTTAATGGAACTTGGGAATTAATATAAAAATAAAATAAATTTTTTAGAATTCCTTGCCTACATTAATTTATTTGAAATAACTCCTCCAGCTTTTATTGATGTTTGAAGTCAATCTGGCTCCTCCTTCAAGTGATTTGTAAATCAATGCTCAGCAAATATTAATCCAGTGTTTTTCTAAACTGGAAGGCGCGGATTAGTCTGGCGGGGAAGCCAATAGTCCCAAGGGGGAGGGGGCGCTCCCTGCCTTTGGCGCCCCTGGACACCGACATATGCGCCCTAGGTCACCATAGATATTACAGAGGAACAGTGATTTTATCAGAATCGTTCCATAGATTGTCTAAAATGAAATTAATTTTCTTTTAAAATTATATTAGGGAATGTAGGGCAACTTCATACACTTTTACTTTCTCTTACCTATATAGATATGTAATATATATATTAGGGTGGGCTGAAAAAAAATTTTCTATACTGAAAAAAACTTGCCTCGATGAGGGGTAATTAAAATGCAACAAAGAAAAAAAATTAAACCTAACCTTCAGCAAGCGCATTACACTTGAAATTTCACAAAAATCATGAATTTTGTAAAATTTTCAAAACAGTTGGATAGTTGTAGTAAAAAATAATTTATATTAGAGTTATAAAAAAATAATAAATTATTAAAAATGTTGTATTTTTTTAAATTTGAGGTTGAGGCAAAGGCCTTCAATATAGTCAATTTATCACTAACCTTGTTTCTATCTATTATGAAGGAATCGCCCTCTTCCGTTGCAAGACCAAGGTCATGCAGCACACTGGAGGAAATAGCATCTGTTGCTCTGTCCGGCACTCCAAATCGGTCACTGTCCAATGCTGCATTTTTCAATTGTATCCGTATTTGCCACTCCTGCATGCTTGGAATAGGAATGTAGTTGTCATCGGAATCATCAGGCTCTCTTGGGATAGGAATGTAGTTGTCATCGGAATCATCAGGCTCCTCTTTAATTGAGATTTCATCTGAACCTATTGGTGGTATTGTTGGATCCTTAGAGATGAAGGCTGCTGATGGGAAACTAATGGAATGTCAGATGATATAAGCTGATTTTTTATTTCCTTACTAGTAATTTTTGTCGCCAAACAACTTTTTCCTAGTTCAAGATGATTTCTTTGGAAATACAAAAACTTAAGTTCAAGCGTTGGGATTTTTTTATCTTTTTCACATTTACATGAAATTGATAAAGGACACTCGCAGTTATCAGGGGCGTTTTTGCAGTTACACGAGTAGGTTATTTTACATTTGCATGCCGATACATCAAAGAGTGATAAAGCATTTTGTTTGAATTTCTCAATTTTCTGTTTGTACTTGTCTTTTTCCTTGTCACGCTTAAAGGACTTCATTAGACTACGGTAGCTAGTATGGTAAGAATTTATTAATTGAACAATTCTGTAGGGCGTCACTGTTGGTATTGATGCTTTGTCAAAGAGGGCTTTTACTTTTGGAGCGACAATATTGGATATCCGAGAGAAACTAATAGGCTTGTTAGTATCTAATGCTAGAATGCACTGTTCGTGAAAACAGCACCTTAGGACATCTTGATAAGTTGGAAGCTTAGTCTCAGGTAATTCACTTGGGCTGCCTAACAACGGACATTCAAAATCACTTCGAATTATTTTCTTGGCATCAGCCATAGCGCACACAAAATAAACTTTAAACGAATATAATCTGCACCATCAACTCGGAGAGACTTCACGTCAGTCTAAAAGCACGCGTACACTGCCGAGAAAAACATCGAACTTAAAATGGCTGCCGCACCCAAGGCCTCCGCGCGTAGTGCATTGTGGGTAGAGAGAGTCTGAGTGGAGGGGAGGCCGGCGGGGCGACGGGAGGGGGGGGGCAAACGCGCAGCCGTCATCCGTACTTGAAGCTATAATACATCTTTTTTATATCCCATTGCGCTACCTCAAATTAGAAAAATACAACATTTTCAATAATTCATTGTCTTTTTATAACTCTAATAAAATTGATTTCCACTATAGCTTGTCAAATATTCAGCTGTTTGGATATTCTTACTTGTTGTGTTCTGTGCTTGTCACACCAGATTTTTTTTAAGTACCCAAACAGCTTGTCACACCAGATTTTTCGTGTCGAGATATATTTAGTTTCCGCCGATATTTGTTTTTTTTTTTTTTTTCATAAAAAACATCACACTTTTTTCTCATTCACACTCACACTCACACACTATATTGAACTTAAATATAACATTTCAGCCTCATAGCTCAATTCCTTCATGCTAAAAATTGAACACACACACACACACGAAACGTGGCTTGCGCGAATTTTTTGATAATTGTTTTTTTACTTTCTCTTACCTCTATATATATGTTAATATATATAGAGAGAAAGTATTGGATTCATACATAAATGGTACCTGGTCGTCTCATACTGTGTATAGGTCTATATTTATTATATAAGAATTTTTCAACAATATATAATCCATTCAACAATTCAACATTCAACAATGTATAATCCACTAGGAGGAGAGGAGGGCGGCCGAGGCCCCCCCCCCCCCCCCCCCCCCCAAATTTCCCAAACACATATATATATACCCCCCTGATCCACTATGACACTTTCATAATGACTTTTCCCCAGGTAAAATATAAAATATAAAGTTGAATTTCTATTGATTGTAATAATTGGAATAATTTCTGTTATCGCTTGTATATGTATGATTATAATGCTTGTAATCAAAATCGGCCAAAGAGTACTAGTACTTTACTGATGTAGATTTTCAGTTTTTTTTTTTCGATTTTCCCAAAATTCGCTCCAACGATTGATTGATTAAAATTCAAAAATCAACTATTTATTACATTCTCTTTAAAATGTATATTCTCATCTTTGAGGGTTAAAAAATAGTTATATCTATGCATTTTGATAAAAAACTAAACAAAAACACCAAAAAAAGCAACCTATAAGCTTTAAAAAAAAAAACAACGATATGAATAATTCAATGGCAAATTGTCAGTGTTGTTTGCCCGCCACCCGAATTTCAACGAAAAATCCCGAACAAACTCGAAAGAGTGAGGTAGAAAAGCTAAAACAAATCAACGGATGACTGTTCGCCGAAGAACGGATAAAACAAATGAACGGAGGACCGGCCGTTGTCCGAAGACAGGTCAAAGCAACGAACGGAGGAACGGCGAACGGTTAAAAACGCGACCCGTTCGCGAACAGAATGCCCACCTCTACTACAAACGCTTATTCCATTTAGGCATGGGGGGGGGGGGGGCAGCTCTATGGGAAGAATGTTTATAAGTTTCTTTTAGTTATATGACAAGTGGCTAGGCTAGTTCAAAATTTATCCTGTAGAGTTCTAAGCTCTTTCAATCAGGCTTTGGGGCAGATTCATACATGTGAAAAAATACACAAGGTTTGTTTATTTATCAAAATCAAAGTATTAAAACACAATGTTCATGAAAATAAAAATATAATAAAAAACCTTTTTAAAAAAAATGCTTTTATTTAAATTGAACTAAAAAAGAGAGAAATAATTGAATAATTTGAATATTTATGTAATTTAAGGTTCTGAAGAAGCTGCATGCACCGAAATGATGTAAAAAATGGCCTTCATTATAAACCTGTAAAAATGATAACAAAAATTCTTTTTGTTTCTACTACTCGCCTTCAATCTTGAGTTTCGACCGAGTAAGAAAACCACTGTGTTTAGCATAGATGAATATTTATGACTTAAAATAAAAGCGTGGGGCGCACATTGATAGCTCAAGGAATTGTATATACTTAGAGCCTCGGAATCCCTTCGAAGCGCCCCACACTTTTATTTTAAGTCATACATTTTCAAATTATTCAATTATTTCTCTCTTTTTAGTTCAATTTAAATAAAAGCATTTTTTTTTTTTAAGTTTTTTTTATTATATTTTTAAACAGGAACAGGTAGATGAAGGCAGCCAGCAAAGAACAAAAACTTTATTTAAATATCGTCGACGTTTCGGGAACTCGTCGCTCCCATCTTCAGGGACCTACGGTCATCGAAAAATTTATTTGATGTTGGCTAGTTAAAATTACAATTAATCTTTACAAGTATTTTTTATAAAAAACAAAACATGACAAAAAACTTACGATAAATTGTTAATGTTGTTTAGATTGATACATATAGGTCATACAAAATTGCAACACAAATCTGCATATACCATTAAATGTATGTTTAATTGTCTATGAGAATCGTAGTAGGTGCCTGGGCTTAATTTATTATTGAATGGGCCCGAAACATCAGCACTGACCAAGAGTAAAAGACTGAATTTTTTACAAATGCACGGTATTAATAAATATATAAATATTTCAATACTAATTATATTAAATAAGCACTCATACTTAAATAAATTTCATTTCTTAGTAGTAGGGATTTAAAACATATACAAATAGACAAATTTTTTCTTTTCTAAATTTTATAAAAAAATAAATAATAAAAAAACAAAACAAAAATTAAGAATCAAAAGGTCAAACACTCAATCCCGCCCTTAGCTTGAAATCTGTCTATGTATTAATTTAATCAATTTCTCAATGTTCATTATTCACAAATCAATGAGGCTTATTAAAAATTCGTACAGTGCACTTAGGCGTTTGTTCTTTGCTGGCTGCCTTCATCTACCTGTTCCTGTTTATTATCACTCAGCCATTAATTTCTTTTCAAACTATTATATTTTTATTTTAAACTTTTTAGTCTTTTTTATTATAGAGTATTAAAAAAAAAGAAAGCAGGATACGTAAAATAAAGTACTACATTAGTTTGGTCAATTTTGCTAAAACCCGACTCACAATTTGCGTCATCAAAAATGACCCTTAAATATCAAATTTCCAACCTCTAGCTCATCGCAAAGTGACTTAAACAGACTCAAAGTTGGTGATTTTGAAAGAATAAGTTAAATAAAAGGATTTAAAAAAGCAATAATGACGAAATAATACTTACTTCCAGATTCACTGCCGTTTGGTTGACACCGAATGACGTGGCAGCACTGGTATTTTCAGGTTGACGCAAACTTAAATTTTTATGGCGTTTTCGGAAACTTAGTAACCATTCTACTCCCGCCATCTTATTATTATTCCAACTTGCAGGATATTTAATTTCATTGGCCTTAGCAAATTCATATGCAAGTTTTTTAATTTGGACACTTGTCGGTCCGCAGGGCATTTTAGAACGCTCTAAGATATATTTATTCAAAAGATCCTCTTCTTCTTTTGTAAAAACTTGGCGCGATGCAAATTTAGATTCGAATACACGAGTTTTTTCGCTAGCAAGATCTTTTGTATTGCGTAATTTCTTGATACGATTGTGTAATGTTTGTGCATTAACTCCATATTTGTTTGCTGATTTCCTAAAGGAGAGTTTGTTTTTTAAAACTTCATCGATAGCTTTTAACATTGCCTGTTCGTCCACCTCTCCACTCCTAGTTCCCTTTTTCTTGTAATTTCGGACCATAATTGTTCTACAAAACAAAATTATTTTTCAATTTTATGAGCTAAAATTAAAAAAAAAGAGGTTAAAAGTTAGGTTATTAAATTACTTACGCCTGGTCGAATCATACACCAACGCGCGTTTCTCATCGACTGCTGTCAAACTCAGTCAGCAACCAGACACAAGTTAGCTATGCATACGCACGTCATTCAGTTGATATGCGCCTAACATCAGTGCGTATGACGGTGCCCCTTGTATGAATCTGCCCCCTCCCCCTTCCCCCTATAATATTGAATTAGTGCCGACGACCTTGCGCCGTTATACAATACAAAAGACGCAATTAAAAAAGATAAAAAGAGTAATGTCATATATCAAATAAATTGCAAAGGGTATAACAATATTTACGTAGGTAACACAAAAAGGGAAATATCGGTTCGAATATCAGACCATTAAAAACTCTGTAAATAAAAATTATAAAAACCAAAAAGCCCAACTCCAAAACCGAAAAACACAACTTCGATTTTAATAATTACTTGAAAAAAAAAAAAAAAAATGGTTGACACCGAAAATCTTATAAACATAATATTCTATTAAAGGTATGTCTCATGATGACTCATTGTCGTTACCGTAATGCCATATCAAAACGTCATCACTTTTAATTTTAACAGAAAAAGAATTTTGTTAAATGAAAAAAAAAAAAAAAAAAAATATTTTCCTTGCCTGACAATTTTCCTGCTTTTATATATTTTTAAATAGAAATATTAATTCCCATAGATTAGTTTATATTATCAAAACTTTGTGAAATTAATTTTCAACTATTTTTATAATTTCATATTATATATTTACAAATTGCGTTTAATTAAGGGACAAGTTTCGAAAAACCGTTATTAGTCGATTCAGAAGCTGGTTACTCTAGGCGGCAAGAGATGGCGTTAGTTCACCCCATAGGGAAACAAGCGTTTTATTCCATTTCAAAGGTTCCAGTTAATTAATTAAAGGTCAAAAATTAATTATTCTTTAACACAATGATTACTAATTTAATTATCTATAAGAATTTTTTTTTTTTCGAAAATCAAAAAGGGCTTCTATAAGTTGTAGATATTTTAAATAGCTTTAATTAAAAAAAAAAATTCAAAATTGTGGCCGCAACCTTTCAAAATCAGCACCCCGAGACCTATCCCCCCCCAGCCAAATTCTCTAGTTACGCCCATGCCAACAACAGACGTTTCGAAGTCAATCTGGCTTCTTCTTCAGGAGATTTGTAAATAAAAATCAGTTCGCAAACATTAATCCAGAGTTTCCCAAACTGAATATTAATTAGCCACAGTGTTGCACCCTGGGCATGGAGAGTCTGTGAATCTTTAAAAAGAAAAGAATTTTTTATTTTTAAATTTTTTTAAAAGATAAAGTTGACCTCCGAAGGGCATGGGTTCCGTTTTGTTAAAAATGATAATCCCTCAGTCTTATACCCGTATTCATAGTCGTTTCTTGAGGACCCCCCCCCCCCCCGGGGGCATGATGACCACCCCTTGCCCCCCCCCCCGCTATCCCACTGCTTGTTCCTCAAGCAATGACTATGAATACGGGTATTAGTTTAGTTAGATTAAGAATTTGGATAGAGGTTTCATTCAGTTTGAAATATGAAATTAATAAAAATGTTGAAATTTTATTAATTTCAAAAAGGCTATGTTTCAAAAAGTCAATTATGTTCTCAATGCCCAAACAATTGAAAAATTAAAATTCAACATACAAAAAAATTTGCTGGTGGATCGGTGCAAGGGCGGATAAAGGGGGGAAGGGGGGGGGTAATCACCCCCCCCGAGATTTGAAAAAAAAAAAATTATTTTTAATGTAAAATTTTAAAAATTAATACTTAAAAATTTGATTTGTATTTATATTCTGTCAAACAAGGACAGAATACGCCTTTAAATTACCGAAATAACAACAAATAGTGTGCTGTGCGACGAATCACACCAGATTACCCCCCCCCCCCCGAGAAACACCTCTGGATCCGCCCTTGGATCGGTGCATCTTTTGCACCAAGACAATGGACAAACTAGCACAACATAAATGATTTTTAACCTGTGGTAAAAGCCAGAAAAATACAATATATTAATAATATCAAACGCAAATGAATATGTCATGAAAATTAGTAATGCTAGATATGATAAGAGGAATTGTAGCTAGAGAGAAAGCAGAGTGTGATGACGTTAGCGTGACAGCAAATCGATGTTATTTGAACGCCTGCCGCTCGGCAACCCAACGTACAATCGTCATCAAACCGAGAAAAAACAGACAAGCACTCTTCCAAAAAGTTATTCTTTTACAATTCACAATTTAATCACATCGATACAATCGTACAAAATGCCGTGACTAGAGGGACATCTGATACCAAGCGTAGCATATGGGGGGGGGGGGGGGGGGCATCGGTGTTTTCTAATGTTTTTAAATTCCACTTTTTGGCTGCAGAGGCTATTTAGGATTTAATTTAAATATATTTTAAATGAATAATTCCGATGATTACCGGGGACATTCAAAGCTTTTATTCCTCGGAGTCACCTATCCGAGGTTTGGCATTACTTAACCGCAACGATTGTGGTGCCTGTTCTTCTGCCTGTTTTTTGATTTGTTATTCAATTATATCTACAAATTATTATTTTATTTCGTTTTTTATTGACCCAAGATTCATGGGCGTACCCAACGAGGGCCAGGGGGGGGCAGCTGCCCCCTAAAGCAACTAAAAAAAAAAATTAAATGTTTATAAAGTGATGAAACGAAACAAAATTGGTGGTTGGCGACGGGGAATGATTCTTTTTGTTAGGACTCGAGGGTTTTTAGGCCTTTAATTCGAAGGCTTTACCCCTCTATATAAAAAATAGCTATGTCACAATCTGGACGACCATGATCTGCCCCCCCCTGGACGACCATGATCTGACCAAGCCCCCCCCTAGATTTGATCCTGGGTACATCCATGCCAAGATTCTAAAGCTCAAAATTTTCAGGGAAAGCGTGTGATGTGGCCTGGTGTAAAGGGAAGCACACCGATAAAGCCGGTATTCAATTTTATTTAAGCTGTTTGGTATCCAAATGGCTTAAATAAAATCATCGGACTGCCTGCAATCCGAACCCGCGATCCTTGGTATACAAGGCAGACGCGCTACCAACTACACCAAGCCCGAGGGCGCCTTTTCTTAATTATGAAAACAATTATCATTACGCCCTCGGGGCTTGGCGTAGAGGTTAGCGTGCTAACCTCGTATACCAAACATCGCGGGTTCGGACCCCAGGTAGTCCGATGATTTTATTTAAGCCATTTGGATACCAAATGGCTTAAATAAATGCCTGGACCCCTAATATAGAAAAATTTATAAATAACGGTTATCGTCAAAGTCTTATATGGCCTAAGTTGCCGAAAAGACTGTGTGAATGAGAAAAAAGGGTGAATGTTCTTAAAAAAAAAAAAAAAAATTATCATTACTATATTCCAAACCAGGGCTTGCTTGAGGATTTGTTTACATTCATAGAATACACAAATACAATGAATACATAAATATTTCTCTATACTGTACATTTCCTATAGGAGAAATTGTAACTTCAGAAATTAATAACTCAATAGGGGCCCTCGGGGCTTGGAGTAGGGGTTAGCGTGCTCAACCTCGTATACCAAACGTCGCGGGTTCGGACCCCAGGCAGTCCGATGATTTTATTTAAGCCATTTGGATAGCAAATGGCTTAAATAAGAATGCCTGGACCCCAATAAATATATTTATATAATAACGGTTATCGTAAAAAGTCTTATATGGCCTAAGTTGCCGAAAAGACTGTATGAATGTGTGTGTGAATGTGAGCGTGAATGGAAAAAAGTGTGAATGTTTAAAAAAAAAAAAAAAATAAATAAATAAATAAATAAAAAAACTCAATAGGAAGTTTGGGACTCTAGAATTTTTCCTGGGCTCTTCGTTACAAAATTCCAACGGGAAGTTGGTCAAACAGAGCGTGACAGACGGACACTCTGCTATTATATATATATAGAGAAGAAATTGGCCAAGTTTCCTTTATCCTTGATTTGATTGTTGGCTTGAAGATCAATAATTTCCATTTGAAACTGACTTGGAATTTCGATAACATTGCAGTCAAATAGATCTCGGAAGAGACGAATTTCCTTAGAAATAAATTCTTATGTTAAGATCAGAAAATTCATATTTTAACGTTTTTACGTTCTTGTCTATGGTGGCTTTAAGACTGTAAAAGTAAAATTTTATGTAGGCCTATATGATCCCTCATTTTAATTATTTTTAATACAAATTTAAAAAGCTTTTTTTATTATTATTTATAATTTTTTTTTCTATTTTTTTTTTTTTTTTTTTTTTTTTTTTTATCTTTAAAGAATGGAAGGAGGTAGCAGCCAGGAAGGAGTGTCTCCAAAACAATGAAACTCCCAGATATTCGCGACGTTTCGGTCCAAATTTATTTGACCATCATCAGGCAATCAGGCTACAATAGATTTTTATTCATAATTAACATCATTAACAATTAAAACATTACAATGGTTATTTTTAATTTTTTTAATTTTTTACTTACAGTTGTCATATGTAAATTTATATAAATATATCTAATCATATGTTGCTTCGGACTTGTTAATGACATTAAAATTTTGCTCATCTGCAATCGAAGGCTTAGATATGTGAGGAAGTAATGACAATTTTTTTCAAACATTTGTCTTTATATATAATTATCAAAGTGGCCCCGATTATCTATCAATATTTAATCTTTTTTTACTGCTAATTTTGCTATTTCTTCTTTTCAGTTATTCCGAGTGATGGACATTTATTTATGCGTTGAATTATCAAATGTTAATTTCTACAACATTAAATTTATAACCGATCTTATATAAACTTTTTTATTTAAATTATATTACTGATTTCAATTTTCAAAAAAATTATTTTTATAAAGCAATTAAGAAAACATCTCACGCCCTATATCACACAGGATTGATGTATAGGTATTGCTTAGGCCTATGCAATCCATTTGAAAATTTATGGCCTTTTGTCCGGCCATTTTTATAAATAATTTTTCTATTTTCGACTTGAATAACCAAAACATCCGCGGGCCGGATAAAATTATCTTTCGGGCCGTAGTTTGGACACCTCTGCACTAGAATTTAAATTAATTTTGTGGTTAAAACCAATTTTGGACGTTTTTAACCAGTGGCCTGGTCAAATTCTAAAAAATTGGTTTTTTTAACCACCCTGAATATTGGCTAACTTGTTTATATAGCGCCACTCACGAAAACCATTGCCTTGGTTTATCTGTATTTTCGAAAAATCTCAAGGCTTTGAGGAATAAGGAGTGTTGGTTGGTTACTTACATGTTTGGTGTGATGCAGTTCGAAAGGAATAGGATTCATTGAGTTCCCCTTCATAGAAATGGTAGGAAGAAAGGACCTGGATGGAAATAAAATTTTAATTAACTTGAAATAAAAAAAAAATATATAGAGAGAAATAATGAATACTCTGGAACAAGGTTTCTAAATCAGGAATTTTCTTAGAGATTTTTTTTTCTAAACTGGGATTTGGGATATGATGTGTAAAAAATATATTTTTAATTATTAATCAATCTTTTGGAAATATTTATTAATAATAATAATAATTAATAATACAATTATCATGACAACAAATTATTTAAATTTGATTTATCCAATTGATTTCGTGAAATGTTTTAAATTAAATAGTTAAGTCACATTTTGATAAAACAAATTTAGTAATCGACTGGAATCTGTAAAAATATTTTAATATAAAAATTAATATAATTAATATTATAAATAAAATATAAGTTAATTTTTCTATATCCGTAAATATTTCAGTTCAAAGGGTGAGGGGGGGGGAGGGGGAGGTAAATGAAATCCCCCTAGCGTCCCATGCCCGAAAACGTAAATTAGAAAGCGTTCTCTGCTTTACATCAACTTTTTTTAATCTGAATCAGCGTTAATTCTTTTTAACATCTCCTTGCCTCAAATTGCTATTCTGTAAGCAAAATCTTTACCGCCTAAGCGTTAACATTTAGTCAATAGTGTTAAAAATTAGTGCCCTTAATATTTTAACGCCGTATTTAATGCCTTCTTTAACCTAAAAAGCAAGGTTATGATTTTGACAGCTTTGGAATAAAAAACATGTTTTAAAACTTTGTTTAAAGAATAGCATTTTTAACGCTGGTGTGTTAAAATACGAGAATAACAAATCAAGTTAGTAATGCGCATGCGCGTGAGGTTATCGACGGGTCTAAAAACACGAAAACAGCTATCTTCATATGAATCGTTAACACCTGGTGCTAAAAATAAAATGTTAACGTCGCTGTTAAAACTTTGTTTAGAAAAATAGCATTTTTTAACACTGATGTTATTACTTTACTTTTTAGCACCAATTTGTTAACGTTAAACGTCTTTTTTAGAATAGACCTGATTTTAATTTTATTTATAAATGATTAATTCTAAACATTTAAAATATTCTTGTTCCCTCGATGTCGTTAAAAGTATTGGAAAAGGTGAAATGCAGCATTTCTCAAACATTTCATTTAAAGAGAGAAAATTGTTTGAAGTTTAATCATTTCAATCAGAAAATCGTTCTGAGGGGAGGCAGGGAGGAGTTTTGGGCAATTCGGGCGATTGTCCTTCTCCCTCTTTATTAAAGCTTTTATTATTATGGAAGTTTTTAATTATAGGCCTCATTTGTTTTAATTATGTATTAAAAATTTTATAAATACTATAAAACGTTTCGACATAAGTGTCCCTTCGAAGTTAGTTCACGTGAATCGTAACAAACGCACAGTACTTGAATACGACTGCAGAATAGACAGTCGAAACGTTGTACAGTATTTATATTTTTGGTACAAATGTGGTCTATAATTAAAAGGTACCATAGTAATAAGAATATATATTTTTTATTATTTCTATCAATGTTTACGATTTGAACAGGGGGGGCTTTCCCCCCCCCCCCCCGGCACCCCCCCCCCCCCCCAGACCGGCCCGCGATTTGAACGTATCTATGTCTTTCTGGATCTATATATATGTATACAATATATAAATGAAATGGGAAAAATGTATGAATTGAATGTACAGTGAGGGACAATATTAATTCCCACCCATGCATTTTCTACTTGTGATTATTTCATTGTTTTTGAAAAAATATATATTTTTTAATGGTTCAAACCTAGAAAATTTCTAATAAAGATTTTCATTTTCTTTTATAAAAACAATGAAATAATCACAAGTAGAAAACGCATGGGTGGTGGGACTTAATATTGTCCCTCACTGTATGTATATGTTCTATAGAATTCTACAATTTACAATGAATCTAAATGAAATTAAGTAAACATTGAATTTCTTAAATAATTTGGAAAATTAATTATAATCAATTATCTATCTTCAATATGGGAACACAAAATCGACAAGGTGGCTTGGAAATTAGAGAGGCAGTTAGAAGCTCTGTGGCCAGCTTTCTGGGTGTACGACTAGGGCTGTGGGAGGAGCTAAGCAACCAGTTGAAAAAAAAAGAATAAGGCACGCATACCACTGACCCTTTAAACAGTCAAAGGCATAAACTAGACCCTTTTGTGCTGTGCCCAGCCGGTACTCTCGCTTGAACTCAAGAACCTTGCTTTGCAACAAGAAATCTGGCAATAAACTTGCCTTCCGGTGGCGGGCTTCGCTACTAGTTTATATATATAGAAGGCGAAAATAAGATCGAGAGAAGATCTTGGCCCATCCTTTTAGAAAAGATACTATTTTTTATTAGCGGCGGGCCGGCCCTTTAAAAGGTCGACAACCGGGGACAGAAGACAGTACAGACTGACAGGGCCGCCAGATGGGAAGCTCTCTGTGCTCAAACGACGAGTACAGGCCAGGTAACTAGACGGGTTCCTGTCCCTGTATTCGCCTAAGACGGGATAAGCGCCAGACGGGTTCATATCCAACCAGACGCCGACGACGAGGATATCGGTCCTAACCCAGCGAGTAAACGGTTCGCGGACAAACAGAGTGCCGAAGAAGACGCGGTGAGAAAATATCGCCGAGTGTGTACGTTTCCCCTCATCGCTCCACCCCTGTAAATATACTTTCATCGCGTGTTGAACTTTTTTTTCTAAGATTTAGTGAAATTTACTCAAATAAAAGACAGCCAAGGAGAGATAAAAAAAATCGCAGCACTAATAGCGAAAAACAAATCGCACTGACCTACGACCAGTCTTCAAAAAAACATCAAGAATGACCCGAACACTTCGGAAAAAAGCTAATAGCTTCTCTAGAGAAGAAATTTAACATAGTTAGCAAAGAAAACACATTATTAAAAGAACAGCTAACTCAAGCACATCACCAACCAAGATTCGAGCACCAAAATAGTTTTAGTGCACCCAAACGATTCAAGACGCGGACATGGAACAAGATAACTCTGCGCCTGAAGAAACCAGTGCTCAGGCATCAAAAAAGCAGAAAATAAGTGACTCCCTCGAGCCTTCAACATCAAAAACAATAAGCCAAAGAAGCCCAGCAACTCAAATCGTTTCTCCGCGTGACTACAGCCCCAGTCAACGGTCTGAATACAATTCCAGCAAGCGGTGTGTCTACAGCATCAAGCCCAGGAGTAAAAAGAAACCAGAAGCTCAAAGAACCACAAAATATCAAAGAAAATTACCGCCAATCAATGTGTGTTTTCAAGATGTGAAAGAATCAATCAAACAAATTAAAGAAGGACTTCACCATCAACAGATACAACGAATCCAAACACGCTATAAAGGTTAGTAATGCATATGAATTTCACAAAATCATAAATGAATTCAAAAATAACAACATTAACTATTTCACTTACACCACAAAAGAAATAAAAAAGAACCAAACCTTTGTTTTGAAAGGATTGGCAGACCCTTCTGAGATTATGCAGGATCTGATATCAAAAAATTTAGAACAAGTTCCAAATCCAAATTAATACCGAATACAAAAAAAAAAATATATCAAACAGCAAACCTCGTATCTGCACCCATCTCCTGGTTCAAATGAGACCGGAAGGCGGGCAAAAAACTTACTCAACGTCAAATATATAAACTACCAATCTGTAACATGCGAAAAACCATTCGCTAATAGGGTGCGCTCAAGAAGGCAATGACGTCATGGGTAGAGTGAAGGGTGGTCGCTGGTGGCAAGTCAAGTCATTCGAAGTTCAAGATAGAATCGAAAAGAAGTGTTGGCGAGAGAAGAGAAGGAGACACGAGGGAGCTATCCAAATCTTCACCCCCGTAGGGTCTCGGATGCCAAGACAATCCTTAAACCCAACAAAATAATTAGACCACACCTTATTAATAGTACCATGAAGAAGTGAAACAAATATCAGTATACTCACATATGTGTTAATCCCTCCAGTTACTAATATGTGCCATTACAACCACATCTAACATACCTGCGCTCTTACATCGACACACCTTCCGGAAGACACAGATGAGTACAAACAACCATACATAAACTTTAAATTAACCACATATTTACAATTAAATTTACCACAAATCAAACATTTTGCATGATAAAATTAATAATACTAAATAAGAAAAACAAATATTTAATTACTTGTTATAATTACTAAAAAAATAATGAAAATCATACACCTACTTGATCATCAATCTAAACATATTAAAAATATTATTCTTAATAAATATAAAAAAAATGGCCAATACAACCAATATCAATCTGAAATTCAAATATTATAACCATTTATAAAAAATTATATCTATATTTTCGATTTGGTGGAGTTATATTAAAACAATTTTTTTCATTTTTTTATTTACTTAATCTTATATTTTTATTCCAAAAAGAAGCAGATCCTTTTCAATTTTCTCTTTTCTCAGTTGATTTCCATAGGATTAAAAAAAATTCCTGTTCCACCCTCTTTATCTCGGCCAACAGGTGCACCTCAAGAACCAAGATAGGTAGCTTGGGTGATCATAACACAATGCAAAAGATGCCAACGTTTAGGTCACGTATCCTCAAATTGCAACATGAAATACAGATGTGTAAAATGTCTGAGGATCTCGGCCCTAACGAATGCAAAATTGAGGAAAATACAACTCTCGAACGTGACCGGTTATATGATATGCAAACTGCAACTCATATACACCTCTGAGCCCAAGAATTTTTTTTTTTTTTTTTTTTTCTTTTCTATTTCGACATACATTTTAATTTAATAATTCAATCAAACAAAAATGGAAAAAACGCTACAAAGCAACTCAAAAACATTGAAAGTCAAAAAAATTACACGCATCAGTAACAAAAGGGCAAAGGTAGAAACAATGACAAAAGAGCGTTTGGAATTTGAATTGGAAAAAATTAATAAATTAATCATCGAATTTGACGCACTGTAGAACATCATTTTAGCAGAAACTAACAATCCTGACGCACATGAAATCGGGAACTTTTCGAACTTAGAAGAAAAATTTGGGAATATATTGGCATACACAAATGCAGCACATTCAAAATTATCTCATGGACCAATTCAAAATTCAAAATTAGCTCCCATAGAAATTCCTGCTTTTGAGGGAGACATTGTTAAATGATTTATTTACAGCTTTAGTCCATAATGATGCTTCATTAAGCAATGTGGAAAATTAAAATATTTAAAAACATTCGTCAAAGGAGAACCTCTGTCGCTTATAAAAAATTTTCAAATCACAGATGCAAATTATGAATTAGCAAGAAACGTTTTGGTCAAAAGATTAATAATAAAATTCACATTTGGACAAATTATTTCAAATTCCCAAATTAACTGAAAGGACAGGCTTGAGAAATTTGATGGACAAAACATCAAAATATGTTCCATCACTCGAAAT
>JAKCPI010030227.1:0-13067 GCA_023213315.1 Euborellia annulipes | reverse complement strand
CACAAGTAATAAATTTCAATTATTCATCATTAGCTCAAATTGTAATTAATAATACATTATAATATAAATATTATATATTTTTTAAAATTTAATTGGAATGGGATCTTCTCAAGAAAGTTAATTATTTTTTATTTAAAAAATTTTCAAAAATTGCTCCAAATCAAATGATTTATTTATAAATAATTTTCTTGAAAAAGCCCCAGGTGCAAAGAAAGGTAAAAATAAGTGACATAAGGGTGTATTCGGGGAAGGGCGAACAAGTTACAAAAAAATCTAATAAAATTCCTTCTCTTAAAATAAGTAAAATAAATTCCTGAGTTCATAGAGCCACCACCCTGAATTAAATGAACATTTCTTATTATTATTATTATATAGAAATTGCAATGGAGAGTTTTTAGATTAAAAATTAAACACTTACAAAGTCGATCGTTTTCAGAAAAAGACATGGCCAAGTTGAGGTGAGATATTCTTGTTTTATCGGCCTGGTTCTTTTGATAATGCACTCCATATGATTCTTCAGGCAAATAATCTCTTGATTTCACTCTTCGTTTTCATTACCAGCCCCTGAGTTGCCCCTTTTTAGTCTGAAAAAAATATAAAAAAAGGAATATATTTAAAAATGCAGTTTTTTAGTTAGTAGTGATTAAATTAACGAATCGGCTATCCAAGATTAATAAAGTATTAAATTAATAAAGACTTAATTTGAATTATAAATTATATGCTGTAATTATATTTTCCTGTCAACGAACGAAATAATTTAGAGGTATTCTAACACAAGAATTCGCAACTAAATAAGTTATTTTCAGTTTTTTTCTTAAAACAAATTATTTGCAAACTCTCAAAAATATCTAATTAAAATTTGAAAAAAATTTAATTATTCATATTTATTTTAATAGCAACGAGAAAAATTTTTATTTTTTAAAGATAATATTTAAGTTCACTGGGATTCGAGTCAAAGACGTTAAGAAATTCTAATTTGTTTGGATTAAAGTGAAAATTAAAAACGGTGATTTACCTCTTTTGTGTAGCTGCATTTCCGTATGATTTCTCCATCCCTCGTGACGCCGAATTCTTTATCAGGAGATTCTGGAACAAAGATTTTGATTATTTGTCATTTATATTAAATATATTGGCTGTATTTAAAGTGAATTTTTATTTAACCTGATATCCTTAAATTTCCTTATTTTTTTGCTATTGTATATGTATATATTTTTCTCAGACGAGTTAATCCATGCTACCTGAGATTGGCAGAGGTCAGAGAAAACTTAATAAAATATTATATTATTTATAAATAAGAAATTATATATAATATTTAAGATATTATATACATCGCGTAGGTAAGTCGCGAAACGGAGATTTATATAATTAGATATTACTTCATGTACCCGAAAAAAGATATAAGGGTGAAGTAATATCTAATTATATATTATATTATTATACATAGTAAGTAAAAACTATTCCAGCCCGACTGGGCTTTAAAAAGTTTTAGATAACAATAATTCATCGCTTGGTTTTGCTTGATTAAAAAAATAAATATTTATTTTCAAATATTTAAATAAAATCATTGAAATTAAAATAAAACTGCCATCAGAAGCAGACGTCATAGTCATCGTTCTCCGGAAGCAAAATTGAAAGAATGATTCTGATAACATTTTTTTTATTTAAATAAATTAATTATGTTTTTTTTTACCAAAGGGACATTTCCCTAGCTAATCTAAATTATATTATTATTAATCCTCCTCCCCGACTTCCACGATGTTGCCTTCCCACCAACCTCTGCATCGAGCATTCAATATATAAACACAAACTCAGGCCGAATTCCCTATTAAATTTAATTTAAAAAAGATCATGTTGAATTGAGAATTAAAAAATTTTCTAATTTTTCAAATCACGATAATCAATAAAAGAAAAAAAAATAAAATTTTATTATTAGAGTCCTAGACTGAATAAATAAAATACTAAAAAAAAAAAGTAATATTTAAAAGTAGTTTTATACCGTTCAACGAAATTTTCCCTCGATCTTAAAAAATTATTAATTAAAACGAAAGAAGATCAAAAGTCAAACGTCATAAAGTTATATAATATATATGAAAGTAAGTGTAAAGGAAGGTCGAATTATAATCAAATGATAAAAAAAAAATTATAGGCTTCTGTCGGCCCGGATTATTTTATTTTCACCTTGTCAGCTGGATCTAAACGTCATCCATCTTCAAGACAAGGTTTGTTAAAATTTTCACTGCCTTCTTCAGTTGTAATATATATATATATATATAATTGATGGAAGATGTTATATCATGCAAAGCTCGAAGAAAGTAGCAAACGACAAGTTCTCTGGTCCAAATCATACCTAAAATTAAAAATAAAATGAGCATTTAATAAAGATTTTTATTTGAAAAAATATAAAATGTCTTAAAATAATGAGTGATAAAATTTTTTCATTCCTCCCTTTACTCTTGGACTATCTAGCTATTTATTTAAGACAAATAATAGATATTATAGGAAAAATAACGTGATAAAAAATAATAAACTCACCAAATGGCAACGCGAGATGACAAGGAGATTATCTGGAATGAATAAATACGGTAGATGTATCTTGGACGAAATTCTGAAATTAAAAAAATATATATACAGGTGAAAATATATTTAAAATTAGTAAAACATAAATTTCAATTTATTAACGCTTACCTTATTTAATTTTTTTGAAAACTTAAGTCCCATTCCATTTCTATTTCGTTTCATAAGTCAGACGCCAGAAAAATAAAAGGAATCGAATGAAATGCAAATTATATATATATGATTGATCGATCAAAGCTCGAAGCAAAGCAGCTGACATCAAGTTATTTAGTGTAAATCACACCTAAAATTAAAAATAAAATGAGCATTTAATTAAGATTGCATTAGAAATGGCTTAAAATAATGAGTGATTAAAATTCATTTGAAAATAGAGATCCAATGAATCTGACATATTCAAATTGAATGACACTTTAATTATTTCATAAATTATTTATAATAATGGAATCAAAAATTAAAGAAATGTGATTAAATCATTTGTTTCTGTGGTTAATGAAAACATTTAAATGTCAAATATAAAGCAAAGAGTCAATGATTTAATAAAATAAATAATCTATTTAATTTATATAATTTACATATCAAAATTAAAATTAAAAATGAATATTAAATGATTAAAAGAGAGGAAATATTAAAAAAAGAGAATAAAATTTGACAGACAGACAGACGAAGGTTATCCTGTTGAATCATGAGTTTATAATATTTGATTTGTTTCATTTAATGATTTAATTGAAAATAATAATCTTGAACCAATTAAATGAATATTTAAATGCATTACTGACCTTAAATAATGAAAATAGTTGAGAATCTATGTAAATAGGCCGGTGTGATGAGGAGAGAGAAAAAAAAGAAAAATCCAAAGTCATGGATGAGATAAAGAGACGAGGCATTCGCTTCCCCGCAACCAGAGTTGGCAAGTTTTATCCCGCCGAGTATAATACACGGTTTTATACATGTATAAAACTATCACGGATAAAACTAGGCCGATGTATAAAAGGTATAAAACTGTAAAAAAACCAACCCCCTCCCCCTGAAAAAACAGCTTAAAAACTTTTCATATTTTATAA
This sequence comes from Euborellia annulipes, assembly GCA_023213315.1. Taxonomy (NCBI): domain Eukaryota; kingdom Metazoa; phylum Arthropoda; class Insecta; order Dermaptera; family Anisolabididae; genus Euborellia; species Euborellia annulipes. Next base: position 9,432 of record JAKCPI010030227.1, on the reverse strand, counting down.
TGTTCTAAAGCATTGACGATGTTGTTTGCTTTTTATTTAGTGAATAATATAATCAAAATGTTAATAATTGAAAAATGAAATTTTATTTGAACTTCCTTTCTCGTCGGGTTTGCGCATGCGCATCCAAGTTTTATACATTTTATACGTTTTATACAAGTTTTATCCGCAAATTTTGTATAAAACTGCAAAATCGTGTATAAAACCCAACTCTGATTGCAACGAAACTCCCTGGGAAAAATTAAATAATAATTAAATTTATTAATTTAAAAAATTATATACTCATTATTTAATAAATATTCATATTAAAATAAAAATTCAATATACAATTAAAATAACCTTAAAATTTTTTAAATTTAAATATGTCAATTAACTTAATTAAAAAATTCCAAATATGATTTCCAAAGATTTAATTTACAAAATATAATTTTTTTTATTTTTGTGGGGAGGTCTTATATTCCAATCCAGGGCTTGCTTGAGAATTTGTTTGCATTAAATAAATATTTTTATTTAATGAAAAATCCCGCACGCCCAGGGTTTGAACAGGGATCTTCTTTGCAGAAGCCGACACCCTAGCCCACTACACCAGCGAGCCCCCTTTTTAAGAAAAAAAGAGGCCCACGGGGCGTGGTGTAGAGGTTAGCGTGCTAACCTCATATACCAAACGTCGCGGGTTCGGACCCCAGGCAGTCCGATGATTTTATTTAAGCCATCTGGATACCAAATGGCTTAAATAAAAATGCCTGGACCCCTATATATATAAATTCATAAATAACGGTTATCGTATAAAGTCTTATATGGCCTGAGCTGCCGAAAAGACAGTGTGAATGTGTGTGAGTGTGGTGTGAATGAGAAAAAAGTGTGAATGTTTTTTTTAAAAAAAAAAAAAAAAAAAAAAAAAAAACGTACCACAATTTTTTTTTTTGGAATTTTAGTTTAATTTTTTAAACAATTCTTTTCAGGGAACTGATTCCTTTTTTGCGATTCTATTTTATTTAAGATTTTAAGGTTGTTCGGATAGTACATCGTAAGTCATAATAGAATCTAAATTTTTTTTTAAATAAAATTAAAAATTTGAATGCCAAAATTCCTTATTATAATTTAGTCGTGACCTATCATAGTTTATAATTGTATTAAGTTAATAATTTAATTACCAAAAATAATAAATGAATGACTTTCGACTTGAGCAGTATTTCAAGTAAAATAGAACTGGCAACATTGCATTCATCAGCTGTTTATTTTAAATATTAAAATCTGTCAATTTTAAATCCGTAAATTTTTTTTCATTCTATATTTTAAAAAAATGGAAAATGAAAAACAATTTAAACACAATGGACGATTTGCAAGAAAAAATATCGTCAATTGGAAAAAAAAATCTGAAGGAGGGCCAGATACGATATATTAATAGAAGGAAAAATAAAAACGTTGACACCGAAACACACAACGACATAAAATTACCAAGTGGGCGAAGGATCGTAGAATTGGATCTTTTGGCTGCAGATATGTGGTGTAATGCATGCGATTGCCCCATATCTTTTCGGTTTCTAGTCCGAGAAGATATTTGTGGGCTAGCTAGCATTTACCATGTAAAATGCTCTAAGTGTCACGCAATACGTATGGTGAGAAGTTCCACCTGTGAGGGAAATTCTCCCAGAAGAAAATATCATATTAATTTCAAAATAGCTCTCGGTACGTAAATACTTTGATTAAAATATAGGCGATCAATAAAATTTTGATCGCTATTACTATTTGTATAAACATTATTATAAACTTAAATTAATTTTTACAGCAATATTAGATGGAGGAATTGGTGAAACACAGCTCAATACAATCCTCTCAGCTCTCAATATACCTCCAATCAACCATAACTTGATAAAGAGGTATGAGCGGTTAGTAGGACCAGCAATTGAGGCTGTGGCCCAGGAAAGTTGCCTGGAAGCTTTGAAAGATGAGCGGGAGCTAACGATTTTGAATGAAGGGTAAAAATACTTTATATGAACATAAATTTTATATCAAATAGGGCCTATGTTCAAAATCTGATATATTTATAATTGTATATATACACCATAGAAAACAATAAAATGAAATAAAATATGATTCAGTCATGGTTAGCATAGAATTTCCCCAGGTGGGCTTAACCCACTTTTTTTTGGGTTTTTCAATAAATAAAACCCACTGTTTGCTGGGTTTTATTGAGTTTTTATAATAACAAATTTCCATTGAATGAAGGTATGACTCCCATAAATTTTTTTCTGAACAAAAACAGGCTGACATGCCAGCGCGGACGGGCACTCCTTCATCCAAAGATCCTGATGAGCATCATTACACATAGCACATAGCTTCCTAATGCAAATTATATATATTTTCTTGGCACTTATTGGTGTATGTGATTCTTGTTGTAAATATATCTTATTGTTATAGGCCTAATATTTTATACTTTCCATTGCTATATGTAAAACAACAAATTTATATATATATATATATATATTGTGTGTATACATTTTTAGCCCTGAAGATGGTCTCTGTCGAGACCGAAACGTCGGCCCCGGTCTGGCTGCCAGTCTCTGCTCCTTTCCTTGATACAACTCAACAGCCACAACTACAATATTAAAAAATAAGTATTATGGGGCACCTAGAGCGCGGCGCGGAGTAAAATTCCCCAATTTGGCCACTTTTTCAGTTCATATTAGTAAAATCTGGACATTTCTCAGATCCGGACGCTAAACCGGACACGTGTTCTAATAGGCTTAAAGAGCCCGGTCCCCCTTAGGAAAAAAAATTTCAAGAAAATGATTATTTTATTATTATTTTAATGTGGAAAGCAACCGCTGGTGTATATTTTCTCGATAACCTTAACGATCTGTCCCAGCAAAATTTAACTTCTACTATGATTTTTGTTTATTGATAATTTTAGCTTTTATCAATTTTTATAAGAATTTTGTAGTTGCGGGGCAAAGGGCCCGGGCCCCCTCGGAGGGAGAGCCCGGGCCCCGGGGATATAGCCCCCCATGCCCCCCCCCCCTGTCTGCGGACCTAAGATGATATGGTGATGATGATAATACCGTTATAAGAAAAACTAAACTAACGAGTTTTTTTTTTCAAGGAAGGAAGCAAGAGCAGCCAAAAATAAAGCTTCCGATTTTAATACAATTAATGAGACGTTTCGAGAAAACTTCATTTTCTCATCATCAGTCTTTCATACATAAGAAATACATAATATAACACATTTTTTATATAAAAAAAATATACAATTGAGTAAGTAATTATCATCTGTAAAATAATTAGTCTGATTTAATTTATTTAATTTTAGTCTATCTTCGTAACCTTCATATCTCTTAAGCGGCCCATACACGCCGGGTACGCGAGCCGGGTCCGGCAAAGCGAGTCTATTCCAAAAAAAAAAACCAAAACCAAAAACTCGAGAAGACGAGTTTCAATCTACAAGTTTCCGTTTCAGGTGGTTGGTTGCTCATCGAGGAAGATCCTGTTTTCTAGATGGATTAGAATCGTGAACTGAGGCATCCACCAAATTGACCAGGGAAAATTTTATAAATTAACTTCTTTTAGTTTAACAACAGCGAACCAAGTATTTTAAATAAATATATATAATATATTAATATAATGATGTTGATTTGTATAAAATTTCTTTAGAGGGCTCGCTGGTGTAGTGAGTTAGGGTGTCAGCTTCTGCAAAGAAGATCCCTGTTCAAATCCTTGGCGTGCGGGATTTTTCATTAAACAAAAATATTTATTTAATGTAAACAAATCCTCAAGCAAGCCCTGGATTGGAATATAAGATCTTACCACAATAGCCCTCAGGAGTAGGCTACACGCCGGTGCTGAGGGAGTCCCTCCTCAAACCAGGACATCCTCCATAGCATCATAGCATAGAAGAGGTTGGATATAAGGAGCCGGTTGGAACCAGAAATAAGGATTAGTTCATAGATGGCTACGGCCAGAGGCCGGTTGGGTTTGAGGTGTGTGTCTTCGTACACGGAAGCACCTCGGGCAAATAAACAGGGATCCCGATAGGAATTTCAAATAAATAAATAAAAATTCATTATAAAAACCTGACAATATGAGAGACATTTTGCTGTCTGGTAATGTTATAATATAATTGCCACAAAATGTATTATAGTTTATGATCTTGTAGTTCTAATTTTATATTAATTGACAGACCCTGAAGATGGCTCATGCAGAAAATGACTATATGTTCACAGTTTATGTTAATAAATATCATTCAACTTTATGATTGGTTCTTAATTCTAATTCATCTAGAAAACAGGATCTTTCTAGATGAGTAGCCAACGACCTGAAAAGGAAACTCGAATATAATTAATTAAAAATTTATTTTATAATATTTGAATAAAAGTATTTCTTTGAGCGAAAACCATTGATTTGTTTTATTTATTTACAGATTTTGTGATGAAACATGTGCTGACGAAACTTTAAATTTTAGTGATTCTGAAGTACCTTTCAATTTTGGAACAAACGGAGAGACAGGATATTTGGATATGGAAACTGTTAGTACTAGTGCTGTTAATAATACAGATAGTATTAGTAATAATTTAGTAGATACACACTTTGAAAGCGATATAAATTCAGGTGCCGATAAAGTTGTTAAGCAGTTTTCCAATTTAAATGTTGAGCATGATATAATAATAATAAATAGTAAAAATAATGTTGTGGGGACTGATTTTGAAGTAGATAATGATTCAGATGCTGAAAATATTGTTAGGCAATTTGCCAATCAAAATGTTAAGATTGATTCTAGAATAGGAAATAAATTTTACCCTGACTCTGTTTCTGATATTGGTGCCACAGGTATCAATTCAGTCAAAAGTCTCGTCCAGGATGAAAAATGTAATTCTGAAAAAATCTTGACAAATTCTTGCCACGACCTACATGAAAATTGTAAGAGGAAGTCACAGAGTATCAGCAATACTTTGGAAATTAAGAAAAGAAAGGTTGGATTACGACTATCATATGATGGGGCTTGGTTGAAGAAAGGATCCGGAAGATGTTATAATAGCAAACAGGGTTACGGTACCGCTTTTGGCCATTACAATCGTAAATGTGTGGCTTATGCAACCAGAAATAAAGATTGCAGGTATTGTCGTATTAAATCTAAAAAAAAACATGACTGTCGGAGTAACTTTGTCGGTAGCTCAAAAGCAATGGAGGCAGACATCGCGGTTCAAATTTTAACAAAAAATAAAACATTTGCAGAAGAAAATGTTGAAATAAAGACATTAATTGGTGACGAAGACTCGTGTACTATTGCGAATTTACGTAAGGCATCCGATCATGAAATTAACAAGTGGACAGATATCAATCACGCTACTAGAAAAATTTCTAAATTCTTGTATGCTATTAAAAAAGTTCCAAAAGCAGCAATAGAGTACTTATTATATTGCTTTAATTGTGCTCTTCGAGCTAATGAAGGCAATGCTGAATCAACAAAAGCAGCGATACTAAATATTGTACCGCATGCTTTTGGAGAACACGTTTCCTGTGGTTTATGGTGCAACTATGCAAGTAATCCGGAAACTTTTAAACATAAATATCTTCCAGGTGGCAGGCCCTTGACTGGCGATGATTTAAAAGCAAGTATCCTTCCTATTTTCAAACAAGCCGCTGATAATGCTGAAAAATTAGCTCCGCGTGGATCGAGTCAAATAAATGAGAACTGTAACGCTGTGATAACGACAAAGGCACCGAAAACAAAACACTACAGTGACTCAAGTTCCAGTGATTTTCGTGTTGCTGCAGGTATAAGCCAAGTAAATTTAGGGACAAATTATTTAAGTAGAGTAAATGCGACCTTAAACTTATCTCCTATGAAGGCCAAGTCTTTGTTATTTCGTATAAGACGGGATGAAAGGAGAAAAAAAAGAAATGCACTGATAAAAACTCAAGAATTCAAGAAAAAACGTCTTGCTCTTTTTCGAAGTAGACAAAAATTAAATGCATCTGCTGAAGCTCGTGAAGGCATTACTTATCAAAGTAACAGTGAAATAAATGCCAGTCTTGAAATTAATGAAAAATCAATCAATAACAATGCTCCTACCGTTGATGAGGCCACTAAACTGGTTTTTTTTGACATTGAGACTACTGGATTAAAACTAACCGACCAGATAGTTCAAATTGCAGCACAATTCAATGATGAAAAGTATAATGCATATATAATGCCTTCGTGTAACTTTTCAGCTGAAGCATCTAAAATTACCGGACTTATCTTAAAAGATGATCAGCTACATAAAAATTCATTTCTCATACAAACAGTTTCACCTAAGCGTGCTATCACTGAATTAATCGCATTTTTAAAATCTATTAGTTCCAGTGTCATTTTAGCGGCTCACAACGGACTTAGATTTGATGTACCTAGGATTCTAGCACTTGTAAAACAAGTTGATTTGATGGAAGAGTTTAAACATATTGTTGTTGGTTTTACTGACACATTAACTTTTTTAAAAAAACATTTAGACGAGAGGCGTGCTGGAAAAAAAAGTTTCGCTCAATCTGCATTGGCTGAAGATTTTCTAGGTTCAACATTTGTAAAAGAATCGGCACATGATGCCTCAGCAGATGTTTCAGTCTTACAACAAATACTTCAACATAAAGATATAAATATTTCTTTGAAAGATTTGATGAACGCGGGTGTTTCTGTGAATTTTATTTTAAATGCAAAAAAAGAAAAAAATAAGTTAAAAGATTTGAAAGATTCACTGAGTGCGCTCAAAGCTGATAAAAAAAGTGATAAAAATGAACAGCAATGTGGAGTTTCTGTTAACTTAATAACCAAAATAGCGAAAGCTGGTATAAGTATGTGCCATTTGGAAAAAACATATAGAAATAATGGGTTTGAGGGTTTGAAAATTTTATTAAGTCAAAGTATTAACCAAAAACCTCGGGTAACTGCTAGAATTAAGTCTATAACTGCTATTCAAAAAAAATTAGATCAGCTGATAGACAGGAACAGGTAGATGTAGACACCCAGAAAAGAATAAAAACTTAATTTAAATATCGTCGACATTTCGGGAACGCATCGCTCCCATCTTCACCATCTTCAGGAAGATAAACTGTTAATGTTGTTTAGCTTGATAGGCATACCAGGTAGGTTATTTAAAATTATAAAACAAATTTGCATATAACATTAGATGTATGTTTGATTGTATACGAGAATTGCAGTAGGTGCCTGAGCTGTGTTTTTTGTTAAATGGGCCCGAAACATCACCATCAGCACTTGTTGAAAAGATTAAAAGACTCAGTCTGCCAGTGCTGATATTTCGGGCCCATTCAACAAAATATCCAGCAGTCCAGGCACCTGCGGCAATTCCCGGATACAATTAAACATACATCCAATCATATATACAAATTTGAGTTATAATTTTGTATGACCTACATGAAGGCCTATCAATCTAAACAACATTAACGATTTATCGCCCAGAAGATGTGAGCGATGCGTTCCCGTAACATCGACGATATTTAAATAAAGTTTTTATTCTTGGCTGGCTGCCTAAATCTACTGTACCTGTTCCTGTTAATTATCACTCAGTCATTAATTTCTTCTTTCCGATCAACTTATCGCAGTGCTGGAGTAGCCCACGGGGATATTTAATTTATATTAAATTGTTTTTAAATTACTTCACTACGAATTTAATTATGTTGATATTTTTAAAAGAAATCTTGTTTATTATTTTAAAAAATATGTTTATAAATTACTAATGCACTTATTTGTAATTTTTTTCTTTAAAAAAAAATATATATATATATATATATATATATATATATTATTTTGGGCCTACGACACCGATACTTCCCGGGCCTAAATGTGTTTCCAGTCCAGCCATGGTTGATCGGTAGAAATGTGCAATAAGTATTATATCAATATTATATTTATGTTATGCGTTTCAAGATTTAATACTGATGTTGCAAATTTATATTTTATTAAGACTTAAATATTGTTCTTGCTTAAAAATTTATTTTTTTATTGTTCTCCTGCATTTAATATATTATAAACTTTGTTATTGCCATCTAAGTATTATGTTAATTGTTCGTACTCATAGTAATACATGTATAAAAAAGATAAATATATAAAATAATGAGCGATGTAAGTTATTGACTGACTCCAAATTTTTTTTCCATTGTAAATTATATTTTTTATATTATATTTATTAGAATGGTCCTTATTTATAGAGGACATATTCATTGGCACTGAGGCTGGCAGCTATTATGGTTGCCGAAATGTCAGCCTTAATTAAAGTGTAAAGATATTCGACTAAACGCTGGTTTTATTCCTCCCGACTACAATCTCTATATATATAAAGAGAGAACTCATCTCATATATGCCTACTCCGCAACTAACCAAATTTACATAAAATACATATTACCAAAGAGAAAAGGAACTTCATTAGGATGAATTTCTTACAGTATTATGATTTTCTCGTTTTAAATTATCTTTTATGCACTTTTTTAAAATGGAACACCGACAAATAACGATATAGACTCCAACCATTCTTTAACTTATACAATCATAACAAACCAAAGTGCTTCACGCCTTTTACTTGCTATGGGCTCCCAGTAATCACTTAAACTTTTCATTTTTTTATGTAGATAATCTATATTTCCTAATATTTCGTTCTCACATATTTCATTCAAGTATTTAGATTCATTTAAATTTTTTTTTTTTTTTTTCAAATTATTCCATTTTTCTACATCTTTATAAAGAAAACAAAAATAGGGCTAATAGACAGTTGAAATATTTCGTGGCACTAATTGGTACACATATCGATTTGGAAAAATGAGGAGTCATATTGAACAAAAGGAAAAAACTAGGGGGTAGGGTGAAGGTGTGCATACTTAAAATAAAATGTCAAAAAATAAAGACTACTCTAATATATAATAATTTATACCTTAAAATTTTTTCAGCTTCTTTATTTTAGACAGTTTAGAAATTTAAAAAAAAAATAAAATAAAATCCATAGAAATAAGCAGAAGTAAATACAATCAAAAGTTAGCGCGTTTAATTTTATGCGACGTTGCCAAATTGGTTATGAGAAGTGTGACTAACTTATTTTGGAATATGGCGGACTGTCATTTTGGAGAATTTTTTTGACTTTCTTGTTAAAATATCTTTAAAAGCGGACAGCAGAAACTTTTGATTTTATTTTTAACATATTCCTCGGAAGTGAATTAATAAAATGTAAGTTTTTTTGTTTTTGTATCATTTGCACAGATGCCTATATAATTCGATATGTGTGAATTTCGTCGTTATTCCCCATAGGCTACATGTTAAATTTCAATTTTTTAAAAATTAATTACACGATAACCCTGTGTCAGATCTGCTTCAAAATTTCATTTTATACGTATTTGATAGTGATTAATAACATATTAAAAAATTAGCTTTTAATCTACTCAAGTGCTTTAATGTCC
>JAKCPI010030226.1:0-11548 GCA_023213315.1 Euborellia annulipes | reverse complement strand
GTACATGAAACCGATACGGCCCAAATGAATATGGGAGGGAGAATTAAAACGACTCACATCTTGTCGTAACATCTGTGCAAGTGGCGTAGTATTTATTGCAAAATAAGTGGTTAATATTTATTATAATAATAAATTTTGAATGTCTAAATGGTCGCAGATGCGATATTTGCGCTTTTATTGCCAAACCAATAAAATTCCCATTAAGTTCAACTAGAGAGAGAAATAGAGGATAGTTACATACTGGAGGTCTATAAAATAAATCTTATCACGCCCATACAGTTAATATACTGTAGATTTTCATTAGTTATTGGAATTTCTCAATTAAATTACAAACTCAAATAACACGCATAAGTTTCTAGCTTGAAAATTCCTCTTTTGAACTATTGGTATTTCTAGGATCGTTTCATTATCAGTTTATACTCTCTGACAAAGCAGTGGCCTCAGGCGGCATATTTAGGGGCATGGAATTTTACCCTAAAATTTTTTGTCAATTTTGGCTACTTGGGCCATTTTATCTCAAAATATATTAGAAAAATTCATTTTTTTTTTTTAAACATTCACACTTTTTTCTCATTCACACTCACACTCATACACACAGTCTTCGGCAACTCGGGCCATTTAAGACTTTAGACGATAACCGTTGTAATTAATATATATATTTGGGGTTCAGGCATTTCTATTTAAGCCATCTGGTATCCAAATGGCTTAAATAAAAACATCGGACTGCCTGGGTCCGAACCAGCGACGTTTGGTATAGGAGGTAGGCACGCTACCTACTACGCCAAACTCGGGGGCAGAAAAATTCATTTATCACTGCATCCCTACAGTCACTATATCATAGAAGTGTGTTTGCACTCTCTCTTCTATAGGTATTATCATGGTCAATGCTCGGCCGAATTAAAATCAATTATCCCACCCAATGCAACATATACAGAGGCATCGTCACAGCATCCCTATGCTGTTCAGATCACGACTAACAGAACAAAACAATTTCATTCTTCCTTTGTCCCCATGACCTCCCGTGATTGGAACAAGCTCCCTGCGTCTATCTTCCCCAAAACCTACAATCTTCAGACTTTCAAGTCATACCTCAACAGGCATCTTCTCAGTTCCCGCAGTTGAGTTTCCCCTTTATGCTTCTCCTTTTGTTTTTATTTTCTTCCTGGCTGCATGTGACTATTGGTCATTATAGATCTTCGGACCTTATGCACCCATTCCAAAAAAAAAAAAAAAAAATATCAATGGCTGCTACTCGCTCTAGTTCCCGTGCTCATCTATCCCATGGTTCAGCAGTGTTGATCTTGCTTAACAGCAAAGAACTCTGTGCATCTCTCTCTTTTCGCCTGCTTTTAACTTTATTTTATTACAAATAAAAAGTAAATTTCTCCACATCTTAGTTCACATTTACAAAAATAAAACATTCACTGTAATCATTCTAGTTAGTAATACCAAGAATTGCTAAACAACTGGATTGGTGGCCTCTGGGAACGTCACCCTGGAGGCATAGGATAAATGATATTTTCTATATTAATAAAGCCAATGTATAAAAAGTCAATATGTCCTTGACAGTAGAATTTCTCTAAATAAATAATATAGGTATTTATTGAAATCACTTACTGCCTACTATGAAATTTTTTGTACTATACGATAATTATGACGATTCTAGGAAACATGCACCTTAGATGGGAGGTATTTAGCCCCCGATATAGGGTTGCCACCCGTACTTTATAATAAAGTACAATATATTTCGGGTAAATATACTTTATACTTTACCAGAACAATAAGGTACGCATTTTAGCACTCACACTCACACACACATAAGTATTTTAACTTTATTTTGCATGATTTGAGGAAAAACTTAATTTACTTTAAGGGGGTTCAGGAGCGACGTCTAAACGTACTTAAAAAAATACTTATAAAAATTGTTTATAACTTTATTTGTAATTTGAAAATATATTATAAATTAATTTATAAAATTGTCATTTGCAAATAAATAATGTTTTCAAATAGGTCAAAGGCACGCTTTTGTGAGATTTCGTTTTTATTAAGATATATTTTGGGTCAATGTACTGAGGGTTCATTGCTTCCCCAGTATTTATCATATAATAACTGTATTTGATAATTAAATTTTATATACATTTGAGACTTGGCCGTGTTGACTGATGAGCATCTGACAACTGATATGCAAATTTTGTATTTTTTATATATAACAACTCTATCTGCATCTCAATGGTGTGCATCTTGAGATTGCCAATAATCTCTAAAGAACTGATGATGGTTTTATCTAATTAAACCCGAAACGTTTTCTGATTGGAGATTTTTATTCGATAGAGGCTCCTTTTTGGCTGACATCCTCTCTTCCTTCATCATTCTAATTGCTGAACAGCCACTTCTATTATCAACATATTATAAGGAATTTTTCATTGCGGTTTTTTTTTTACATGAATTAAATTCATAAGAGATTATTGGGACATCGAGCTATAATTTGTTTAATGACTTATTAAAAAATTATCGTAATTAATTTTTTTGTTATCAAGCAAATACAAAAAAACAATCTGTCCCAATAATCTTTAATTTTTTTTAAATTTAAAAATGAATTTATTGTTATTATTAATCAGTGGCGGTCCCAGGATTTTGTCAAGGGGGGGCCCAAATTTTTTTTTTTTTTTTTTTCTATTCATTTAATCTCTTTTTTTTTGGCAGCGAAGGCCATTTAGACCTATTTTATATATTTATTTCACCTGGTTTGGTAGCCAATAGCCCAAAATTTATGATGTAGGGAAGGTAAAGAATAGGGTGGCGCAAAAATCCGACTAATTTTTTTTTCGACCTCGTGTTGGTCTACATCCGAAGAGAGGTCGATTTGCACGTATTTTACATGAAATCTAATATGTTAAATAATATATCGTGAATTGAATATTTAAAAACTAATTTTTTTTTTTTTTTCAAAATTGCACAATAAAGATAATTTTATCACGAATGTACGGTTGCCTGCGGAAAACCTGTGCTGAATCCCGGTTGCTGCGGTTACTTTACAGATGCACTTGTTTTTTTTTTTTTTTTTAGATTTCCTCAAAATTCCCTCTTACGATTTTGATTAAAATTCAAAAAACAATTATTTTTTAGACTCTCTTTAAAATGTATATTCTCATTTTCGGGTTGAAATCTTTTGAAGACCTTGTACTTCATAGGAAAGAGAATAAATGGTTGGCATGGTAACAAAATATAAATATTTTCCTATACTTATAAATTTTACATCTTGAATTCGAATGTACCGTACTGTCAGAAATTAAAAATATGTCGACACAAACAAATCTGCTGTGTGAAGCACAGGACATAATTTTCGATTCTTCTTAGGTAATAGAAACTTGTGTACCATGGCAACCATTTCTCCTATCTTTCCTATGAAGTACAAGAGTAAATTAAAGTGTTCTTCAAAAGTTTTCAACCCGATAATGAGAATATACATTTATTTTAAAGAGAGTCTAAAAAATAATTGTTTTTTGAATTTTAATCAAAATCGTAAGAGGAAATTTTGAGAAAATCTAAAAAAAAAAACGAAAAAGTGCATCTGTAAAGTAACCGCAGCAACCGGGATTCAGCACAGGTTTTCCGCAGGCAACCGTACATCATTGGATTCGTGATAAAATTATCTTTATTGTGTAATTGTGAAAAAAAAAAATTAGTTTTTAAATTTGTAATTAATTATAGTTTGCACAGGAATTTTTCAGGCAACCTATTCAAGGTATATTATTTAACATATTAAATTTCATGTAAAATACGTTTCATCCAATAAACAGCTGGGTGCAAATCGACCTCTCTTCGGATTCCCTACTATATGACAATATTTTAGTTTCTCATGATTTAAGAGACCTCTCCAAAGATGAGCTCAAAAAATTTTTTTAAGGGTTGAAAATTTGAGAAACTTATTTTTTCTCGTCTAAAATTTTACCATAACGAGAAAAAAAATCGATTTTTGACGAATTTAAAATTTTTAAAAATGTTGAGGGGGGTATGGAAAAATTTTTGAAAATGAGGCATTGAAATTTCCGTTTTTAGATACCCTGAGACGTGAAAAATTTATAATTTTTTTGTTTAGTTTTAAAATATTAAATAAAACTTTTGAATTTTTGTCTGTCCAAAGGGGGGGGGGGGGGCCGGGCCCCTCTGGGCCCCCCCCCCTGGGACCGCTAGTGATATTAATCACATATTAATTAAGAAATTTTTAAAATAAGCTTAGATGATTTATTTAAAAACCAACTGTCAAATTAGTTCAGCATTCTTGCAAAAGATGGCATGCATTTGTTATCCAAATGGCTTAAATAAAATCATCGGACCCGCGACGTTCGCTATACGAGGTTAGCACGCTAGCCCCTACGCCAAGCCCGAGGGTCTGTAAAATTTATAGGTATGGGGAAATATTTATATTTTGTTACCATAGCAACCATTTCTCCTATCTTTCCTATAAAGCTTTGACATGAAACCAATACTTTCTCTATATATTAACATATATATAGAGATAAGAGGAAGTAAAAACTTGCGAAAAGCAATCGAAAATATGTTTTTAAATATAATTCTAAAGAAAAATAAATAATACTTTATGAACTTGACATTATTTTCTTACCTTTAATCTCCAATGTACTTTAATTGCAAAAAAAGGCGGTAACCCTACCCCAATACAAGGGCAGAGGCAAATACTGTATATAAATTATATTTTTCCTGCTTATGGATGACAAAAATTCTCCCTCGGCTTTGTATTTATTACAATTTAATATAAAATAGCATAAAGAGGCATAAGTGGAGAGAAGTTGAAGTTGAAGTTGCTCGTTGATTTGAATTAATTCTAATTTTTGTTTTTCTTTTTGTTCTGTTCCAGGTGAGTTTTGTTCTTTGTTCATTCATCCCTTCTTCTATATCCTGAATACCTGAATATGGTATGTTATTAACACATTTTTACATTCTTTTAATTCGTTGGTCGATATGACTAGACAACATTTTGTGCCAAAGGTCTGGGAACATCCAAAAATATTTGATTGCCTGTTTCTTATTCTAAAATGAAAAAAATAGGGAATGACTTCCCCCAAAACTTTCTCGTATATACTTTTGGAATTGCGCCTGTGTGGGTCTATCAACTTTTGGAGTAAATATTTCACCTGGAAGTAGTACTTTGCCCAGTGGTGGATCCAGAGGTGTTTCCTGGGGGAGGGGGACGGGGGGGGTAATCTGGTGTGACTGGTCGCACAGCACACTATTTTTTCTTAATTTCGGTATTTTAAAGGCGTATTCTGTACTTGTCTGCCAGAATATAAATATAAATCAAATTTTTAAGTAGTTGTTTCACCTTGTAACGCATCCTCAAATTTTTAAGTATTAATATTTAAAATTTTACATTAAAAATAAATTTTTTTGCTAAAAAAAGTATTTTTTTTTTAATCTCGGGGGGGGGGGGAATTACCCTTTCACCCCCCCCCCCCTGTATCCGCCCTTGACTTTTTTTTCAAATCATGATAAATTTCTCTATTTTAAAAAAGTTTTTACTCTTGTGACATTTTCTCAAAAACTGAATATTTTTTGAAATAATCAGCAAAAAAAAATACACTTTTCGTTGGTTTCGAAAAAAAAAATCATACAGGTGTCATTAAAAAAGACATGTAAATATAAACAAATTCATTTGTTTCACAAATTCAGAGAAAGTAAAAAAGACCCATTCTCTGTTATAAAATTTCCTCCCATCACTTAAAAAAATATAAATTTTCACCAAGATTTTATATACTAATAAAGTGAGAATTAACAAAATATGACTTTGGGGTTAGAAATGAAGAAAAGAGCAATTGCAGCTAGATTTATTTCGTTTATTAAGGCATTTCAAGTCGACGTTTCGTGCTGTTATACGACCATCTTCAGGGCTCTAACCTTGACACTTGAGGAGTTTTGTTGACACATTACAGGTATATCTGGTCGAAAAGTCGGCTTGAAATGCCTTAATTAACGAAATACATCTAGCTGCAATTGCTTTTTTCCTCATTCCTTACTAGATCTATTGAACAACCCTCACTCGAACACAAATATGCCTTTTTCAAGGGCATCACGATCTAATTTTAAAGAACAAATTGCATCATTATTTTTGATTTAAGGAAGAAGTAGAAATAAATAATTCGCCCAACTCTTTCATTGCTTTATCAATGGAAATTTCACGTCTCCTCTCTCCTTTCTCTGACTCATTTGATTTAACACAGATAAAAAAAAAATTTTTTTTTTTAAATTTCATTTATCGTATTTTTTTTTAATTTGGAGATGTCCCAAAGAATATTTTGTTATAATGAATGATGAAGACAAAAGAATTAGTCTGCATGTCTTTCGTCAAATGCACAGTACTAAAAGCCTCTAGGCTATAATACCAACCCTTTGAATATAATTTTGTATAATACATAAACAATTATTAACACACCAATATTGAGCGAAATGGCAACGCCTTGAAAATAAATGAAATTTTTTAAAACTACGATAAAAACTCAATAATTCCCGTCACTGGCGGATTTAAAGAGAGGGAGTTCACTTTAAGATTTATGCCGGGTTGCAAGAAAACAGTTCTGTAAACATTTAAAAGTCTGTTAGTAAACATCGCTTTGGGCTTTAAAATTATAGGCTGTTGCTAAAGCAGCTTTAAAGGAACCGTTAACTATTCCCTACTGTTAAGATATATAGATAGATGCAAAACGATTGGGCCACCTAAAATGTCAGCTTTCTATGTAGTTGGCCAAGTTGGCCGCAAGGGCGCATTGTCAAATTGTATAATTTATAATAGTACCAAAATTATAAAAGAAATAAAAATAGGAATTATATTTGTATTCTTTAAATTTTAATTGTTAATATTAGGTTACAAAACAAAAAATGTTTAAATATTTAAATATCGTAAAATAAAAATAATAAATACGTTGGTAGATCTGGCTGTCAGATGTTAAATTATAAAGAAACTGGGAATATACTATAACCTCACTTTTTCTCTTCGTCAGATGAATATCTATAATAATGAATAATATCGCTTAATACGTTTCAGAAACTAAAGAAAACTCAATTAAATTAATGTATTTCTATCTTACCTCTCTCGCGTGATAATATAGTCACTAAATTCTTATTTATTTCAATGAAACAAATCAGGTTAGTGGATACTTTATAGTTTTAAGGTCCGAATTTCAGCATTTAGTTTATATACAGCTTTTACGAACCAATCATCTTTAAATACGTTCTTGCAACCCAAAATTATTTAGCGGAAGGTTTAAACGACAAAAAGCGTTTAACGAGCCGTTAAATACGTTCTTGCAACCCGGCATTAATTTTGCAAATTATTAAAACTTCTACATTTATCGATTTTAGGATCCTCTAGTGCAATCAGTGGCGGATCCAGAGGTGTTTCTCGGGGGGGGGGGGTAATCTAGAGTGACTGGTCGCACAGCACACATTTTTTTTCTTAATTTCGGTAATTTAAAGGCGCATTTTGTACTTGTTTGCCAGAATATAAATATAAATCAAATTTTTAAGTATTAATTTTTAAAATTTTACATTAAAAATACATTTTATTTTTTCGAAAAAGTATTTTTTTTAAATTTCAGGGGGGGGGTAATTACCCCCTTTACCCCCCCCCTGTATCCGCCCTTGAGTGCAATGCTAGTCAACCTGGTGGGCGGAAAAAGTTTTGTCCGATAAAGAAGTTACTTCTTTTTATTTTTTTAAATTAAATAACTTTTTAAAAACATTGAATTTTTTTAATGGAAAATTTTCATACCATTATATAAAAATATTTTCATTAGCTTTTCAAAAAAATCTTTAGTGTGTGTATTTAAATTTCCCGAGTAAAAATGATTAAAAATGATCGAGGGATCCACACGCCCGCAGCAGGTTTGCAAAGTGAACTTTTAAGGACTCACAGGGGTAGACAAGCCCACACCAGGGACACACAGGGATACACACGCCCGCACCAGGGACACACACAGTAGATCAAAAGTGGCCAGAAGAAAAATGTGTGTCCGTGGAGCGGGCGTGTGTATCCATGTGTGCCCCTAAAGGTTCACTAGTGCATACCTGCTGCGGGCGTGTGGATCCCTCGATCATTTTTAATCATTTTACTCGGGTTGTGAAAATTTGTATTCTGTACTTTATAAATCACCAAGGCTCTAGGTATTGTCTTGTTTTTTGGTCATTATCAAATAATTTTAACCAGTGGGCGGTTTGAAAATTTTACTACTCAAAGGTACAAAAGTGGGCGTTCGGCAATAAAGGTTAAATTCTCCATCTCGAGTGGCGCCAATTAATTTTATAAAATAAGTATTGTTTAATTGTTTTCGAGCTTGGTTAGAAATTAAAAATTTATTACCCTGAGCCGTGACGTGCCTCGGGAGGAAGGCCTTCTTACTACTTTCGTTTATAGGCTATTAACTCAATCGACACAATCCTTTACTTTCTTTTACATCTTTTATATATATGTATTGTATAGAGAGAAAGTAATGAATTCATGTCACAAATTTGATATCGAGATTTTGAAGGATATACACGTTTTGAGGTCCCTTGAGTCCAACATGTTCTGTTTGTGTGTCTGTGTACAAAATTCCTCAGGAACGAAAAGAGCCAGGATATTGAAATTTCAAATTTAAGTTGGGTTCCCACCTGGGACGTGACACGTAGCTTTTGAACAAAATCGACCAAAAAGTACTAGTACTTTACTGATGCACTTTTTCAGTTTTTTTTTTTTTTTCCGATTTTCTCAAAATTCGTTACATCGATTTTGATTAAAATTCATGAACATTTTTTTAGATGCTCTTTAAAAAGTATATCATTTAAATTTTTCTTGAATTTGAAACTAACAAGATGCCATGGGCAACTAAATTCATCGCGACACAAAACACAACTTCCTTACTGAAGATAAGAGAAGGTTTTGTGCTGATCGTTGAGTCACGCCAGACCTCAAATTTTTTCGCTCTTCTATCAGCATGTCGCGTTACAGGCCGTGACGCTGCTACCCCTGACGTCACAAGCCGTGACGTCAAAAATAGAAAAGTTGAAATTTAATATATATATGACGAATTATAAAAAAATAATTGTGAGATTTAATTATTCAATTTTTAAATTGATAAAATATAATTTTTAAAATAATTTAAAAGTACTCGGGGCTTGGTGTAGAGGTTAGCATGCTAACCCCATATACCAAAAGTCGCTGGTTCAGACCCCAGGCAGTCCGATGATTTTATTTAAGCCATTTGGATACCAAATGGCTTAAATAAGAATGCTTGGACCCCAATATGTATATTAAATCAATAACGGTTATCTGGCCTGAGTTGCCGAAGAGACAGTGAAAAAAGTGTGAATGTTTAAAAAAAAAATAATAATAATAATTTAAAATGATTCAAATCTTCAATTACTAAATAAATATTGTTCTCAGTTTTTAACATGGGTCTATTGATTTCCCATTATCATTCCCATTTTCCAATTATTAAGTTATGTTTAAAAACGCTATTTTAATACCCTTAATTGAATAAATTTTCAGTTAAACGCCTTCGATCCGAAAAAAAGTTTCACTTGCATCGTGATTTCATAAAACCACACAATGATTTTTTACTTTAAGTTAGATTTGAGACATAATCCATCCCAACCTCTCTTAAATTGTGACGCGGAAAAGCACAGGTTTTTTTATGTTTTTAATATTTTAATAAAAACACGTTTATTAGAGAAAACACAGACAGTCGAGAGTTGTATGGTAGCAATCCAATGTCATGTAAATATTTTTTTGACCAGGACGCTGTTTGGGCAGTTTTTGTGGGTGTGTGTGGAGGCAACTCGGACCCTTCCTTGTTGATGAGGACAAACGAGATTCTTTTGATGCCTCCTCGTCTCTCTTGAATAGGGAGTCAATGATTGGATTTTTTTATCGGGTGGTGGTGTTAAATACATCTCCCTACACACACATGGGTGGTGAACGAATCACTCCTTAACAAGCATTTATATTTTATAATATAAAATGAGTTGCGTTCATTTAATGGATATCAACGAACACCCTGGATGATATTTATCCCGCCCCGGGACAAGGGTGGCAAGATTGATTATGATTTCTACGAATTTTCATTTAATGCACGAATGGTTTATAATTATCTCCTATTCTATGGAAACAAATATAATAATTATTCAGTTGGAGTGGAATTTTATTTTATAAATAAATGTTATATGAATTCAAGCAACTTTAATTAACTATATACGATTATTTTGTTTTATTAACTAACTGGATTTCATTTTGATGGTCCTGCTCTGTTTGTATACGGGCATGTCGACAAACACCTCAAACTTTATCGTTGTGAAGTTAATTTATTTAACATCTCTCCTCTTTCTTTTTTTTTATACTTTTTTACTTTTCATTTTGTAACTAGCTAACTAATCCTATTTTTATACGGATTAAAAACGGTGGATGCAGTTCCACTATTGTAATTTTAAAAACTTGTATAAAATAAAAAATCTGGTGTGACTGGCGCACAGCACACAACTTTCTTTTACCATTCGGTAAGAGAAAGTTGTGCACTGTGCTGGTCACACCAGATTTTTTGTGTCGAGATATATTTAGTTTCCGATAGCATCTTAGTTTCAAACTTGCATTTTAAATGTTGACTGCTTCAAATAAACTATGGTTATTTTTAAAAATTTTAATCTCATATTTGGACATTTTATACACAATATAGAATCGTAAATAAATACAAAATTTCATAAGAATTGGAAAAAAAAATTTTAAATGTCTAAAAAGTTCCAAAGGGGACCCCCTTTTGAATCGAAATTAACATACAAATCCCTATAGGAAATTAACATTGTTTCTATGCGAAGATAAGGTGGAAAGGGAATTTAAAAAGAGTAGAGAGAGACGATAATGTTTGCAAGTGGGAGAGATATATATATATGTTTTCTTGGAAACAATTAAAAACAGAAATAAAATAAAAATAAATGGGAATTTAAATAATAATTGATTTTTAATCTAATAAAAAGAAAAAGATTTAAATTCCGTTACCATGGCAACCATTTCTACTTTCCTATGAAGAACAAGAGTAAAGTGGTCTTCAGAAGATTTCAACGGCAAAATGAGAATATACATTTTAAAGAGCATCTAAAAAATAGTTCATTTATGAATTTTAAAAAAAATCCTTGGAGGGAATTTTGAGAAAATCGAAAAAAACTGAAAAAGTACATCAGTAAAGTACTAGTACTTTTTGGCCGATTTTGTTCAAAAGCTTATTTTGAGCGTGTGGGAAGGTACCTAAGTTAAATATAAAATTTCAATCCGGTAGCTCAATTCCTTCATGCTAAAAAACTGTCCACACATACAGACACACACACACACACACACACACATACATACATACATACACACACACACAGACCAATTTGCGGGACCCACTTTTTTGGACTCAGGGGACCTCAAAACATGTATATCCATCAAAATCTCGACATCGAATTTTTGACATGATCGCAATACTTTCTCTCCTATATATTTCATATATAGGCTAAGAGAAAGTAAAAA
>JAKCPI010030225.1:0-13734 GCA_023213315.1 Euborellia annulipes | reverse complement strand
TTTAAAAGAAATAAATCATACTTTTTTAATCCAACTGAAGAGGAAAAGCTACTTTTAAGATAATATTTCATAAAACTAAGGCCAAAGATCCACCCACTTTCGAGTAGATCAGGCACTAGTGGCGCCCACTGTACAACTTTTTAAAAATACCCTTTTCAAAGCAGACAATAGGCCGAGCGAGCCTTTTTAACCAAAGAATAACTACAAAATAGCAAAATAAAAATTATCTCAATATTTTAATAAAAAAAAGTTTAGTGAGCGTGTGCCATTTGGGCTGCCTAACTACCTAGCTTTAGTCTCAATATAATTGCAATAGATGGTACAGTGAGCGCCACAATTAAGTCTCCACCTGGGAGCTAGAGATATATACCATATACTTAAGGCTCTAGCTCCCAGGTGGAGTCTTAATTGTGGAGCTCTCTGTACAGTGAAAGGCAATATTAAGTCCCACCCATCTACTTATGATTATTTCATTGTTTTTACAAAAGAAAATGAAAATCTTTATTGGAAATTTTCTAGGTTTGAACCATGAAAGTTTACATTAAAAAATATATAATATTTTTTTGAAAACAATGAAATAATCACAAGTAGATGGGTGGGACTTAATATTGTCTCTAACTGTATTTTTATTTATTTTTTAGTTTATTATTTTTGTATTGTGTTTGTTTGTACCTAGCCACCGGGAACTTGTGCCCTTAAGCGGGTCGTTAATAAATTTATTTAATAATACTAGTGCCTGGCAGGAAAGATAAGAAACGGCTGTGTAATTTTGAATTCTTCAGTTCCTTACAAAAGATCTGAATATGACACACGCTCACAAACAAAAATGAAAATGCGGAAAATGAATCTCTCCCAAAACATAGCTCTTGACATTAGAGGAAAATTAGCTGGTGCATTAACGTCAAAGGCAGTGACGTCATTGAACGAGGTAAAATTTCTTAAGAGATGCATCCGTAATTTCTTAATTTTTCTTTTTATTGATAAAATGTTAATTTATAAAAGAAAGAGAGAGGTGGTCATCCTTGAAATGAGAGTAAAAGTTATTAGAATTAATAATTGAAGTAACTAATAATATTAATTTATGTAGGCCTTACATGCCCTTCTGGGTAAATAATGACGTCACATATTGAAATGATCTTGTCACTTGAAATCTCTTTGAATTGCGGTGAGAAAAACAAATTTTTGTTCATTGTTTTATCGTGCCATCTATGAATGGACTTAAACATTAAAAATCTGGTGTGACTGGTCGCACAGCACACTTACCTTCGGCAAGAGAAAGTTCTGTACTGTGCTTGTCACACCAGATTTTTCATATATTTAGTTCCCTACAGTATGGACCATGTGAATTCAGATGTAAAATTTATAAGTATGGGAAAATATTTATATTTCGTTACCATAGCAACCATTTATCCTATCTTTTCTATGAAATTCAAGAGTAAAGTGGTCTTCAGAAGATTTTAATTGCAAAATGAGAATATACATTTTAAAGAGCTTCTAAAAAATAATTGATTTTTGAAGTTTAATCAAAATCGTTGAAGCGAATTTTGAGAAAATTGAAAAAAAACTGAAAAAGTGCATTAGTAAAGTACTAGTACTCTTTGGCCAATTTTGTTCAAAACCTTCGTGTCACGTGCCATGGGGGGTGCCTAACTTAAATATAAAATTTCAACCTCATAGCTCTTTCCTGGTTCTTGAGATATTTTGATCACACACAGAAGACACACAGACACACAGACAGACCATGTCGCGAAAACCACTTTTTTGAATTCAGGGGACCTCAAAACGAGTATATCCATCAAAATCTCGACATCGAATTTTTGACATGAATCTAATACTTTCTCTCTATATATATTAACATATATATAGAGGTAAGAGAAAGTAAAATGGAAGGGAAGCAAAACAAACAAAGGATTTTCTCCATAATTCGGTGTTGATTTTGTGAGAAAATTTTTTTCTTTTTCCAAATTGGTCATGAGTTTGTTATTAGACGAAATTAAAACAGAAAAATACTTATTATTATTTTTTTGTTGTATTTTTGCGTCTTCTACCCTCAAGGCGCCGATGAATCAATCAAGCCTCTTCTCTCTGAATGGAAAATGATTTTTTTTTTTCAACCAAATAATAATAAAATAATAAGCGTGAGAAATTCTGTTGTTTGGGAAAGAATGAATGAATGAATGAATGAATGAATGAATGAATGGAGAGGAATATTCTTGAATAATTATCTTCAAATTGTTCTCCAATTATTTAAGGGGATGAATGAATAAACGAATTTAAATAGGAATTTCTTTCCAAGCATCTTCAAATTACAAACCAAAGGTTTATTATTATATAATTTAACTCGCTAAAGGCGGCTGCACACGTAACTGCAAATTGACAAGCATGCAGGTGCAATCTTTTTGTACAAGCAAACTGTAGCGTCTGTAGGAGAATTTTGCACAAGCATTTTAATTGTGCAAGACGCTTGATGCTCGATTGATTTTTAATCATGCACAAGCAAATTTGCGCAAGCCTCCATTTTATAGATGTCTTGACATTTGATATTTATTTAATCTATATATAATAATTACCGAGTGTCCGTCTGTCTGTCACGCTCTATTTAGGCAACTTCCCGCTGAAATTCCGAAATGAAATTTTATATGCATAAAGAGGACCTGCTCTGGATTACAGGAAAATTATTTTCATCCCTTTAACTTTTTGAGTTATTAATTCTTAAAGTTACGATTTCTCCCATAGGAAATGTAGAGAGAAATATTTATGTAGCCCAAGGGGCTTGGAGTAGTTGGTAGCGTGTCTACCTTCTACCCGAGACGGGTTCGGACCCCAGGCAGTCCGATAATTTTATTTAAGGCATTTGGATACCAAATGACTTAAATAAAAATCCCTGGACCCCCCAATTGATATATATTAAACATACTGATTACCGTAAAAAGTCTTAAATGGCCTCAGTTGCCGAAAAGACTGTCTGAATGTGTGTGTGAATGTGAGTGTGAATGAGAAAAAGTGTGAATGTTTTAAAAAAAAAAAAAATATATATTTATGTATTCATTTCATTTGTGTATTCCATGAATGTAAAAAAATCCTCAAGCAGGCACTGAATTCGACACTGAATTCGAATAGAATAATAATAATAATTTTCTTTTCATAATCTAAAAGAAAAGGGCCCCGGCTTGGTGTTGTAGGAAGCGTGCCTACCTCCTATATCAAACAAAAAAAAAAGAAGAAGAAAAGACGAGGGCCCGCTGCAGGCTCGCCCGAGACAGCTGGCGGGGGTCCAGGGGCGAAGCCCCTGCGCGGGCGTCGCGCCTAGTATATATTAATCTATTTAAAATTTAAATATTGATATTTATTGTGTTTCTGTTTAATGCAAGTGAGTCTTGTTATCTTCGAATAAATAACTTTCCGAGTTTGAGGTTAATTTTCGGCATAAGCTGTTTCTTGGAAAAACATGCTTGTGCCGTGTGGCGCCGAAGGGAATTTGCGGATTCTGTGTTTATTAAAGCTTTTGTGGTTTGAATTATTATTATTATTATTATTAGGGGAATTTTTAATTATAGACCACACTTCTGTATTAATTATTAATTAAAACTTACTGTGACAGTTCTTCTTGTTCTACTTGACAGACTTGAGTCGGAGCAAGTGCACAGTACTTGAGAACGGCTGCAGAATAAGCAATCGAAACGTTGTACAGTATTTATATTTTTAATAAATAATTAATACAAAATTTGTGGAAGCTGGTACGTACAAAAAGATTGCACATGCATGCTTGTCAAGTGTGCGGTCACGTGTTTAGCCGCCTTAAGTTAAAATCAAAAAATCCGGGATATATTTTTATTTTCTTTAATAAATAAATTAGTTTAGATAAATGATCAGAGATGACCTTTTAGTAAAAAAAAAGACACAAACAAAAGGTTAGAGCACTTCTCCTGGAAAAATGAATTAATTATGACGTATTGCTCGAGAAGGAAAGTTTTCTGGTTATATAATATTTGATCTAAAGAGAGAATGAATGAATGAGTGGAAAAAATTCATTTAATGAATCATCTGATGAAAGAAAAAAATCCCTTTAAAATCTCATTAATAGAAAAATAAAAAAATTTTTCTTGGATGCGAACCCGCAACCCTTGGTACAGAAGGTTAACCCCTATACCGTTTGGCGCCCGAAACGTCGAGGAAAAGAAATTAAAATAGTTTTTTATTATCCTGGCTGCAAATCTACCTTTCTTAAGATTTATTTAAATAATTTGATGCCTGGTTTGTTTCTATCTTATACTATTTAAAGAACACTCTTTTGGGACTTTTTCACAGAGATTTTACCCTTGTGCCAGCTCCTACGTTTAAATATGAAGACCTTAAGTAATCATGATGTAAATGTCTTTTTCAAAGATTTTGAGATAATGACGTTTTTGTTTATTTTTATGTGCGGGGCACATACGCATTTAGATCTGATCTACCACACTCAGGTTTGGGACTTGCCTCAGAATATACTTCAAGTGGCTTGGCCCATAGACTTCATAATTTACTTCAGGTCCTTATATTATATTTAATTATTTGTATATTTCTATGCACCCTATTTCTCTAGAATATTCTTAAAGTTTTTCCAAATTCTGAAACTACCAATATGGAATTGTGCTAGATCTTGTCTTTGTAAAGATTCATGAACAAATATTTTACTTTTTTGGTTTTTACAAAAAACGATCGAGCCTCAGTCCGGGCAACCAGTGAAAAAGCAGCGCTGGTTGTTGTTTGCAGGAATATAAGAAAAAGAGTGTTTTCTTTTCAGGATCTTTATTGAAATTGGCTTCTGATCTACCGAATATACTATTCGAATATTTCGAATATTTTTTTAACCCTCTTCGGCTGCTGAGGCCATTTAGGGGTATAACTTTATTATATAAATAGTTAAATACACATTATTGATGGCTACCGGGGGACGTTCAACACGCTGATTACTCGGGGTTACCAATCCCGAGCTTTCGCCTCGCCTAACAGCATGATTGCGGTGACTGTTGATCTCCGTTGCCAGGCCCCCCGGCTATTTCGAATATGTATATCAATATGGCCTCAAATGACCAAAAAATGCTCTTTTTACTCCGTTTTCAACTCCTTCTTATTGAACATTTGCATTTTCTGCCATTCTTCTCCTTTCCACTTCATTAGTTTTTTTTCTTCAACGCGGTATTTTTTATTAAGTTGTTAATTTTAAATTTCTTCTTTCCTGTGTGAAAGAGACAGGCTCTCTTTGAAACCCTGTCTGTTTTATTAACAAGTTATTATAATACATATAAACTTTTTTTTTCTTCATTTGAATAAAATCTCATATAAGCAAGTAACCATCGTTCGTAAAACAGGTCCGTTTAGAGATTTAAATAAATAAATAAAAGACTTGGAACACCATCTATTGAGCAAAATTAGAAGCACTCACTATTCTTGAAATCATTTTATTATTTGCTGGTCCAAATTAATATTCAACAGGGATAACAAATATCTAATTTGATAATTCGTATCTTTGTCTTTTTTTTAAATTTGATGAAGCTCAGGAACCTTCTTTTCAATTTCCAAAAGGATTCGGACCAGTAGGTTCAATTAAAGTCAAAAAGTTTTTTTTAAAACAAAACTTTTTGACTTTAATTGAACCTACTGGTCCGAATCCTTTTGGAATTTGTCTTTTTTTTTAATGGAGAAATTGAAGTTTCAAAAATCGTTTATTGTTCTTGAGAAAAACTTCAGCAATCTTTTTTCAATTTTGTCTCAGGGAAAATAGAAATCTGGCCTTTTGAAATTTATAGCTAGATGGCTTAAATAAGAATGCCTGGACCCCAATATGTATATTAAATCAATAACGGTTATCGTAAAAAGTCTTAAATGGCCTGAGTTGCCGAAAAGACAGTGTGAATGTGTGTGTGAGTGTGAATGAGAAAAAAGTGTGAGTGTTTAAAAAAAAAAATGGCCTTCGATCGAAAAAGACCTTAAAAAAGAAAGCCTAAATGGCCTCAGCAACCAAGAAGGAAAATTTATTTTAAAAAAATAGCTCGAGAATAAGCCCTTCTCTTCAATAATGAAATAAATTCCAGAATTGATAAACCTCGTTCCCGTTCGAAACGTTTTGAAATTTGGATTTTATTTATCATTCAAAGGCTATCCCTTTGATATCAATGCCCAATTCTCTCTTTATTTCTGTATTAAAATTAATTGTTAATAAAACAGAACTGAAAAAGCTGGAAGTGAATAGAGACGGGCCTAAAAATGTAAAGAAGAGAGCTCTAATTAATAAGCAAGTTTTTTTTTTTCCTCTTTCAAATCAAAAAAGTTTAAGAATGCCTGGACCTCAAATAAATATATATTATTAAATAACGGTTATCGTAAAAGTCTTAAATGGCCTAAGTTGCCGAAAAGACTGTGTGAATGTGTGTGGGAATGTGAGTGAGAAAAAAGTGTAAGTGTTTAAAAAAAAAAAAAAAAAAAAAAAAAAATCAAAAAAGTTGCTCCTATTCTCTAAAATGTATTTTTTATTTGGAAGGGAAGGGGGATCTCAATCCTTCCAAAAAATCTTTTAGTTACGGCCCTATTTCAATGTTTGCAAAAAATGAGAATTTTCAAAATTTTTACAATTTTTATTGAGGTATGAAACGATGTGGACAGGAGGGGAGAAATTCCCGGGCTTCAACACTAAATTGGCCATTAAAAAAAATTCCCCCTCAGAAGCACAAACAAGTTTTAAAATTTTTTAAAAGATTTTTTGGGTGCCCTTAATAATTAATATAAAGCCCTGGGGTTCGACAGGGCTCCCAGGCAACTTTTTACTTCTTATTATGTGACCCAATTTTTCGCACTAAAACAATTCGAATTTTTCATTTAAGCAAGTTTTCTATTTTCCTCGGTCGATTATTCTTATGAATATAGCTATATTTATTAAAAACCCGAAAGATCTGAAAAGAGGCATCTGCCCTTCGCCTTAAATAATCTAAGATAGAGCAAACACGAATGTTCGCGCCGACCCCTGAAGGCGGGCAATAATCTTAGAATACTTGAATATATTTTGAAAATTAATTTTTCTTCTCTTCTTCTGTGAATCTATTAATAAATAAATATTCTAAAAACGTCCTTCGAAAAATGAGAGCAATGTATTCTGAAAAATTCAAAAAAATTAAAATATCCATATTATTTGCATATAATCAGACGGTAGCTGCAAATTACGACATATGTTCTGTTCTATTCTTAGAAGAGAATTTAATCTTAAAATTAATGAACATTTCTCACGATCTCGAGAGAGAGGAGAGAGAACTGGATAAAAAGTCATACTAGGTATGATAATCCAACCCCTCGTAACTCTTAAAGTCCGCTCGAGAAGAATTAGGAAGGGTCTCTCTCAATAAGCATCGCAGAGGCTTGGGTGGGTGCCTTCAAACAAACACGTCAGCATCTAAGGCCATTTACAATTTTCTAAATCAATTAGTATCATTCCTCCTATCTTTCCTATGAAGTACAAGAGGAAATTGGTCTTTATAAGATTTCAAAGGCGAAATGGGTATATACGTTTTATTAGGATTAGGTAGATGTAGGCAGCTAGCAAGTGATAAAAAAAAACTATTGAATTATCGTCGACGTTTCGGAATCACATCGATTCCATCTTCAGGGCGATAAACTGTTAATGTTGCTGCCTACATCTACCTAATCCTAATAATTTCCACTCAGTCATCGAAATTCTTCTACTTAAATATACGTTTTGTAGAACATCTAAAAAAATAATTGATTTTTGAATTTTAAACAAAATTGTTAGAGCCAATTTTGAGAAAATCGAAAAAAAAACACTGAAAAAGTATATAAGTAAAGTATTAGTACTCTTTGGCCGATTTTGATTAAAAGCTTCGTGTCACGTGCCAAGGGGCTAACTTACATAAATATAAAATTTCAACCTGGTAGCTCAATTCCTTCATGTTTTAAATTGAACACACACACATACACACACAGAGGCAGACAGACCATGTCGCGAAAACCACTTTTTTGGATTCAGAAACGTGAAGATCCATAAAAATCTCGACATCGAATTTTTGACATGAATCTAATATTTTCTCTCTATATATAGGCTATATTACTTATATACATAGGTAATAGAACACATACATAGGTAAGAGAAATCAAAAAGGCGATATCTTTACCTCTGCTTTACAGCTCATATTGCAACTGAGAAGTGAGCTTGTTGAGAAAAAGAACAGAAAAAATTCTAGTGGAAAATAAAAGGCCGAGCAGCTATGTTTATTTCTTTATTTAAGAACCCACAGCGACGTTTCGGTCGACTATGCACCATCTTCATGGCTAGAGTTCAGTCAATAGAAAGAGGTTTTTCTATTGACTGAACTCTAGCCATGAAGATGGTCGCATAGTCGACCGAAACGTCGCTGTAGGTTCTTAAATAAAGAAATAAACATAGCTGCTCGGCCTTTTATTTTCTACTACATATTGATTTAGCTATTCGCCTCGCTAACATACTGAAAAAATTAATTTTGTGAAGTTGTCGACGTTTCTGATTCATCTTCAGTATTAGGCCTATTCCAAAAGAAACATCTTAGCTGCTCCTAATTCCAAATAACATCTTCCTGTTGATATTTGCCAAATAAGGACATCAAAGAGCCAAGAAATTTGTTAATAGACGCTGAAACGTCGACATCAAAATAAATATTTATTTTTGCTGTTTCCTTTCTCAACCGACTCAAATATTCAGTCAATTATTCATTATGGCCCCAGCATTTGGCCAAAACTTTTGAAAATGGCTGCCCTAAATATGGAACACTCCATCTTTTGAGTGATTGATAAATAAAGAAAGATGAAGAATAAGGAGAAGAGAGAGAGGATAATATATAAAATTGCGTGAGTGGCTGACTGATTCCCTCTCTCTGTCGGGTAACCCAGAGACCCACATCTGCACAGTGCAAAACAGACAGAGAGAATTTGCACACGCTAAAGAGAGGGAGAGAGAGAGGAGAGAGAGGAGAGAGAGAGAGAGGCTCATTAAGGAAAGGTATGGGATGGGATGAGATGCCTTCTGGGCTCTCTCTCTCTCTCTCTCTCTCTCCTAATCGACTCAATCTCTTTCTTTTTCTTCTTCTTTTATTAAATGATGATGAGATTAATTTTATATATGGACCCTGTTATGCAATGGTGTGTCAAAGACCAAAAAATTAAAAATTGAGTTAAGCACGGAATATTGTTTCAAATGCTTTAATTAATAGTATTTTTTATGAAATATGTCCTAAAAAAATTTATATTTAATGTTACTTGCACAATTGACAACAAAAATTATATATAATCCAATGAAAACAAAAAACTTTAATGTTAATTTTCTCAAATCTCAGTAGCTGGCGCTTGACACACTAATGCGTAAAAGGGTCCATATAATATTTATATACAAGGGATTATGAGTGCCTCTGCCTCTTGGAGTAGTGTTATCGTCTCTAAGATTTTTTGGACATAATTGCTTACTAATTGATTTAATAGATTTTGATTGAGAATTTGTCGTTTACATATAATTATTATTCAGGTGTAGAAAATGCATGTTTTGACTTGATTCGACTTTAGGAATCATTTTTTATTTGTCCGCTGTTGGAATTTAGTCTCAGGCAAGGGCGGATACAGGGGAGTAAAGGGGTAATTACTCCCCCTCCCCGAGATTTGAGAAATTTTTTTTTTTTTTTTGGGAAAAAAATTGTATTCTGTAAACAACTACAGAATGCACCTTTAAATTACCGATAATAAGAAAAAAATTGTGTGCTGTGCGACAAGTCACACCAGATTACCCCCCTCCCCGAGAAACTGCAAGTGCAAGTGCAAGTGCACTATGTGTATAATTCCCGATAACTGAAGATGGCCAAATAAATTCAGGCCGAAACGTCTTATCCTGGGAGTTTTATTAACCTGGACATTCCCAATTTGGCTGATATCTCCAATTCTCCATTATAATACGTACCTATATTTCAAAGAAGATTTTGTAGAGATAAATTTTTTCATCCTCTTATATACTTTTTTCATAAAAATGACCCCGAAGGCAGGCCGCGCATCTAGTATAAATACGCGGGGGGCTCTTATTTGAGCTTAACTCGATCAATTTTTCATCCCATATCTCCTCCGACATTGAAATTATTATTATATTAATTAAAAAACCGGAGTGACTGGTCCTACAGCACACAACTTTCTCTTACCTTCGGTAATTGAACTTTGCGTTCTATGCTTGTCACACCCGATTTTTTGTGTCGACATATATTTAGTGTCTGATAGAAAAATATAAAATTCCAGCCTCGTAGCCCAATTCCTTCAACACAGACAATTTTGCGGACCCACTTTTTTGGAGTCAGGGGACATCAAAGCGTGTATTTCCCATTCATGACATCATTTCACTATACTAGGACTGGCATCAAAAGAGTATGAAATTAACGTCAAATATATTATTATTTATACTCTAAAACTATCAATTTGCCAAATTATTGAATGATTGATTAGAATATAATTAACTTGATCTTTTAAATGAAGTGAATAAGAAAAGGAGGAGGGGGAAACGAGGGGGATATTTTCTAATTAGAGTCATGCAACAAAGTAACGACGTCATGTAACGCAATGCAACGGGAACGAAGAGAAGAGGAGTAGGAGGTTATGTTTATGTTTATTAATAGAAAGCCTTGGCCATTTATTTTTTTATTCTTATTTTACTATCATCTTTTTCTAAAAAAAAATATTTATTGCAATTTCACCCAAGCCCACATTCTGGTTGTGAGCTTACTTTATTTTCTTTATCTAATCCCTCTAATGTTCAAAATTAAAGAATAATTAAACTGTTTTAATATCTGTCGTTTTAACGTAAAATGAAATTAGTGCAAGTTTTTTAATTTCAATTTCAATTTTTTTTTTCCCAATAATAATTTACAAAACAAAATTTTATTTTAAGGAAAAAAAAATTTTTTAAACAGTATGCCAAGAATAAAGAAAAACAGTGATTAAGATCAATGGGAAAATATAAGTTCCAGACAGCTATAAAAAAACTGAATGGGTGGCCAAGATGAAGAGGGCTGTTGAAAGGCATCGATAAAAAAACATTTTTCTTTCAAAAGATAGATAAATTAAATATAAATAAATATATTTTAACGAGTGGAGCTCAAAATTTGAAACTTCAACAACATTCGTGTCCCGAAGATGATTTTGAACTATCCCCCAATCGAAACGTTGAAAGAAAAACTACTGTATTATTTATTTATTATTTTTTGTTTACTAATTGCATATTATATAAAAAAAGGGTTGATGGCTCTGGAAGTTTGCCAGCCTTCGATCGTTCTACGTCATTAGTGCAATTCCATTTATGGTTTTTTCACTCACTAACACAAAAAATCTTACAATAATTAATAAAAAATCTTCTCTTGATTTGTTTGATATACTACGGAGCAGGATTCAATTTTTCTGTTTCCTCTAGTCCAGTAAATGACGTCGATGAAGCTGCTTGAACTTGACACAATTAATAAATGAATGAAAAAAAAATTACTAAGTTGGCATTAGTGACATGATTTACAATAAATAAAAAATTAATTAATAATATAAATACGTTAATTACTTCATTTTTATATAATCAATTATATTATTGAAATTAAGAGATTTTATTTCACTCATTAATTAATTTATTATTATTATTATTATTAATAAAATAAAAAATCTGATGTGACTGATTTCTCCTAACTTCGCAAAAAAAGTTGTGTTCTGTGTTTGTCACACCAGAATTTTTGTGTCTAAATATATTTAGTTTCCGACAGTATGGTATATTTGAAAATTTATAAACATGGGAAAATATTTATATTTTGTTACCATGGTAATAATTTCTTCTATCTTTCTATGAAGTACAAGAGTGCTTCAAAAGATTTCAAGGGCAAAATGAGAATATACATTTTAAAGAGCATCTAAAAAATAATTTATTTGTGAATTTTAATCAAAATCTTTGGAGCGAATTTTTAGAAAATCGATAAAAACTGAAAAAGTGCATCAATGAAGTACTAGTACTCTTTGGCCGATTTTGTTCAAAAGCTTCGTGTCACGTGTCAGGGGGTACCTAACTTAAATATTAAATTCCAAATCAAATTTTCAAAGTATTAATTTTTACATAAAAAACAAAATTTATTCCCAAAAAAATATTTTTTTTTTTTGGTTGGGGGGGGGGCAATTACCCTCCTTTACCCCCCCCCCCCCCTCCTCCTCCAATGTATCCGCCCTTGATATAAGTTTATACATACATAGAAAATCATTATATTAGCCTTTTCTAAAAAAAAAAAAAAAATTAGATTTTGACCTCCTCCTGTTATCGCAGCCAGATTCTGAGCCAAAATTCAAAGATAGTTTTGACGTCATAAAATTTAGATGAGAATAAAGAATAAAGTTGATATTTTATTTAAATCAACTTGCTCTCTGATATTGGATTATTAATATGAATAATTAATATGAAGGCCGGTTTCTCTCGCCTTGAGGAGCCGCCCTTTTGGTGCCAGCAGAAAAACCAAAAAAATGTAATATAATATTAATATTTCCATTATCACAATTATTTCAAACTCCATTTGTCCTTGCACATGCATGCATGCATGTTCAATGAAAATTTTTAATTCTCTATGCCTTCAAGGAGGGAATTTTTTTTTATCTAATTTGAAAGGGAGATAATTGTGAGTGTGCAAATAGTATAACTAACTATAAGGGGCTATCGATTCGTTAAAATTATGAAATTTTCGCCTCTATTGCTTCATGTATTCTTTGAGCTTTTTCGGCATCTGAAGCCTTTTTAGACCACATCTTGGCCCTTAATAAATAATAATGTTTTTTTTAACACTCACACTCACACAACCATACACCCAGTCTTTTTCGGTAACTCAGACCATATAAAGACTTTATACGAAAGCCGTTATTGAATGTATATATTTGGGGTCTAGGCATATTTACTTAAGCCATTTAGACTGCCTGGGATCAAACCGAACCCACGACCCTTGGTATAGGGAAGGTCAGCACGCTAGCAATTACACCAAGGCCCGAAGGCTAAGAATAAGTTAAGCTTCTGAACAAACTTCTTGATGCGAAAAGTAGACGAATAGTTGGATACAAATTATTAGAGGAAAACAGGATGAATACAAGAAGCAGCTAGTCTTTGTTTCATTTATTCAAGACCCATTGAGCTAACGCTTCGGTCTTGGTCGAGACCGATCTTCAGGAGCTTATGGGCTGTCAATATGAGACAAATTAAAAAAAAACTCAATTATAAAATTCATAACCATTAAGTTATAATTTTACTATATAAATAGATATAAAAATACACAGGTTTGAACAATTGAGCCTATTATTGGAAGAGCAACAGTCGTGTGGTGCGTCTAATCTAATCTAAATCACCTGTAGCCCATAAGCTCTGAAGATGGTCTCGACCGATTTAATGGGCCTTAAAATAAATGAAACATATAATAGCCGCTCTTCTTGTTTCCCAAAAACTTCTTTGAAACTCCGAAACGTCACAATTTTGAAATTTTTTTAGACAGCTGGTCCTGTCTTAATCTCTTATTACAAAATTTGCTCTCTTTTTCTTGAATGAGTAAATCGTGTATCAAGGTTAAATAAATGATCTCTTTCTTATAATCATTAATTTATTAAATAAAAAACATCTACGCTTTATTTAACATTAGCGTAAAATTGTAAAACTCAGAGTTTAGAATAGAGTTGTGGGAATATTTA